>SKCR01050291.1:0-43596 GCA_019454045.1 Zanthoxylum bungeanum
TAATTAATGGTCTCATCAACGATCCAAGTATATACTTCAAACTATTCATCTGTTTCGTTCGGATCATACATCGTGGCGATGTGATGATCGAATAAATCACATCAGATGATAACCTTACAAATCCGCTGACGAAAGCTGTTTCTCAGCAGAAGTTTGAGTGACCCGTACATATTTCAAGTGTAAGACACTTGAGTGAATGGCTATAGGCCAAGTGGGAGATTGTTGGACAATTATGACCCATAGCATCACTATTTGTACAGAACATTGTGTTGTTGTACAAATTAACTATGTGACAAAGGAAATTACTCTTTTATCATTTGTAATTGGATTACCAAGATACATAAATGATAAAAGTCCATATGATTAGTTCCGGATTAATAAGATATGAGACAATATTATCCACTAAGGTTTAATCATTAAAACATCTCTAGTCGTAGTATTATCGAGATTGGACATCGATAATGCGGAATAGACTAGTATTGCACTTATACGTGTTACGGGAGCATAACGGCATAGTTCTCATATATTTGGATATTGGATACTCATGCAGGTGTAATAGGAGGTTGTGTTTACCGATGGTACGGAAACAGCTTCGCTCTGGATAGACCCCTCGGAATTCCATTGGTAGTAGGACTATGTGTCTATGGAAGTCTGAATCAGGGTAGGTGTATTTGGTCTTAACCTGAGACTTACATCGCTAATACTTGCGACAACCAATATACTTTGGTTTTGGTCATCCATGGCTTTAACAGGTTCTGTGTACGCCTCTTCTGGGTATATTGAGAATCGTAGTGTATTGGGTGTGATGTCAAGATAGAAGTATCACTTCAGTCATATGGAGATGATGGTCACGTAGGATAAGGAATTGGTACTCTTGTATGCTACAGCTATAGGGATAATATGACTAGGTCATGTTTATCCGATTAAAGAGACTAGTTATCAGAGATCTGATATGTGCTTCGTATGGGGCAGACATAATTCCAGCCTCAGGCCTAGCACGTGACATCCGATACTGGATCGCAATACGCAATACCACGTATACTACGCCTGATACATATTACATATTCCTTTAAGAATATTTCTGGAGAATTGGGTAGGCACGGTGCTTTGCTAGAAGCCAACCATGTCTTGTAAATCGGTAAAAATGTAGTACTAGGTACGTACGTATTCGGATAGTCCGACGACCGGATTTACTGCCAACATATCCAGGGATCTCATGGGTCGCTTCCCGAAGATTCACCGATGACGTATGACTCGCACATAATTAATCTAGATTAATTATAAGAGAGAGAAAATTAATCTAGGATTAATTACGGAGAATTTTATCTGGGATAAAATTCAATTTAAATATAGAGAACGATTAATTAGAAATAATCGATAAAATAATATATTCGATATATTAAACGAAATTAGATTTCGACGCGGAATTAAAATTAGATTTTAATTCGGGCTAACGAGTTAATTTAGAATTAATTCGCTAGCGACGTGAATAGTAATTTTGCTAGGCATAATTATTTAATTAAATTTGATTTAATTACGTCGCAACGGAAAATTCGTTAATTCGGAATTAAGAACCCGAGCCCGGGATGTGTTGCGGGCCCACTCAGATTTTGAATCAAGTGGGGCCCACAAGTCACATCACGCGTCACATCTTAGTCACTCAACTGATGGAAGTCTTATCACTTTTTGGTGATTGACATCTTGTCATTTTTTTGATTGATGGGAATTGTTGAGGCATTAATGCCTTGTACCAATTTTTGAAATTGATATGGTATTTGATTTTTGAAATCAAAATACACAAAACAACTTCTTCTCTCTTCTCTCCCTCACTCACGGTAAAGTGCCATTTTTTCTCTCCTCTCTTGGCTTGGCCGAGAGTCACACAGGTTTAGGGAAATAATTTGTTGCAAATTTTTCCAAGTGCTAGCACACTAAAGAGTTCATTCAAAGGTGATAGGTAAACCCATCTATGAGCATGTAATCTACACTCAAAGCTTGGAGCTTGAAGATCCACCAAGGAGGGCTTGGCTGAAACTCATGAAGAAATTTTTGTGTTCATCGCATCCAAAAGCCGGTCAAAGTGAGTATTTTCTGCTACTTTACTTTTTGTATTCGCACATTTCATTGCTTAATTGATCTTGGTTTGACCTAGAAAACCCAAAATATATTGTCATATGTCCCTCTTGTTGGTTTCTATTGATGTCCCAAGATCATTTAAGCCACGAAATTGAATGAATATATAATGTGGCGGAAACACACTTACATTGAACGGATTGGATGTGATGCTCAGCAATTTTCTTTCCTTCAAGCTTCAATTCGGCCAAGGTTGTATGTTGAAGAAGATGATGAAGCTCCAAGCTTTAATGGAAATCCATGCTCTAAGATAAGTTTCCCTATCACCTTGTTTGATCCTTGTTGTGCTAGCAAAGATGAAAGAAAAAATCCAATTTTCCCTCCAATGGAGCTCACGGTTTCACTGTATTTTGGATAGAGATGAGTTCTGTTTTTCTTCTTCTATTTGGCTTCTAAAACCGTAAATGATGAATGGAAAAACAACTACCAAATTTGGTAAATGGTTTACAAAAGTCAAAGAGCATTTTGGCTCCAATTTTGCATTTAATGCCCACACCTAACTCCATCATAAATAGTGACAACATGTCACTCACCAAAAAGTGACTTAGACATCTATCACCATAAATGACAAGTGATGTGACTCACGATGTGACTTGTGGGCCCCACTCGAATTTGAAATGCGAGTGGCCCGCAAACACTTCCGGGCTCGATTTCGCTAATTCCGAATTAACGAACTTCCGTCGCGACGTAATTAAATAATTATGCCTAGCGAAATTACTATTCATGTCGCTAACGAATTAATTCTAAATTAACTCGTTTGCCCGAATTAAAATCTAATTTTAATTCCGCGTCGAAATCCAATTTCGTTTAATATATCGAATATATTATTTTGTCGATTAATTCCAAATTAATCTTTCTCTCTCTTCAAATAGTACTTTATCCAAGATAAAGTGTCTCCGCGATTAATCCCAGATTAATCATGCTCGAATCATACGTCATCGGTGAATCTTCGGGAAGCGACCCAAGAGATCCCTGGATATGTTGGCAGTAAATACGGTCGTCGGACTATCCGAACACGTACGTACCTCGTACTACATTTTTACCGATTTACGAGACAATGTTGGCTTCTAGCAAAGCGCCATGCCTACCCAATTCTCCAGAAATATTCTTACTGGAATATACGATCTATTTCAGGCGTAGTATACCGTAGTATTGTGTATTGCGATCCAGTATCGGATGTCACGTGCAAGGCCTGGGGCTGGAATAGTGTCTGCCCCGTACGAAGCACATATCGGATATCAAGCAACTAGTCTCTTTGAATCGGATAATCATGACCTTGTCATATTATCCCGATGGTTGCAACACAATAGAGAACCAGTTCTGAATCCCTGCGTGATCATCATCTCCATATATCTGAAGTGATACTTCCGTCTTGACATCACATCCAATACACTACGATTCTCAATAAACCCAGAAGAGGCGTACACAGAACCTGTTAAAGCCCTGGACGACCAAAACCAAAGTTTACCGATTGTCGCAAGTACTAGCGATGCAAGTCTCAGGTTAAGACCAAATACACCTACCCTGAAGCGGACTCCCATAGACACATATACATACTACCAATGGGATTCCGCGGGGTCTATCCAGAGCGAAGCTGTTTTCCGTACCATCGGTAAAACACAACCTCCTATCGCACTTGCATAAGTATCCAATACTTAAATATATGAGAACTATGTTGTTATGCCCTCACAACGCGTACAAGTGCAATACTAGTCTATTCCGCATTATCGATGTCCAATCTCGATAATACTACGACTAGGATATTTAATGATTAAACCTTTATGTATTGATACTGTCTCATATCATCTCAATCCGGAATTAATCATAAGGACTTCTACCATTTATATATCAAAGTAAATAAATTACAAAACGGTAAAAGGCAATTTCATTACAACATAGTTAATTTTGTACAAAAACACAATGTCTTTTACAAACAGTGACGCTATGGGTCATAACTGTCCAACAATCTCCCACTTGGCCTATAGCCAGTCACTCAAGCATCTAATACCTGAACTATGTACATGTCGCTCAAACTTTTGCTGAGGAATAGCTTTCGTCAGCGGATCTGCCATGTTGTCATCTGATGCGACCTTCTCGACCTTCACATCGCCACGATGTATGATCTCTCGAATCAGATGGAAACGTCGAAGAACATGCTTGGATCGTTGATGAGACCGCGGTTCCTTAGCCTGTGCTATAGCCCCGTTATTGTCACAATACAATGGAACAGGCTCAGCTGCTAACGGAACTACTCCTAATCCAATTAGGAATTTTCGGATCCAAACTGCTTCCTTTGCTGCTTCAGCTGCAGCAATGTACTCCGCTTCTGTTGTTGAATCGGCAACAGTCTCTTGCTTGGAAGATTTCCAGCTCACTGCTCCGTTATTCAAACAAAATATGTACCCGGATTGCGACTTGCAGTCGTCTTTGTCGGTTTGGAAACTTGCATCGGTATACCCAGTTACCTCAAGTTCTCCATCTCCATAGATTAAGAAAGCATCCTTAGTTCGTCTAAGATACTTAAGGATATTCTTAACCGCCATCCAGTGACCTTCACCTGGATCGGCCTGATATCGACTACACATGCTCAAAGCATAGGAGACATCAGGTCGCGTACATATCATGGCATACATGATCGATCCGACTGCCGAGGCGAACGGTATCCGACTCATGTTGTCTCTCTCATCTTGAGTTTTAGGACACATGTCCTTAGATAGATAGACGCCATGTGACACTGGCAACAGTCCTCTTTTGGACTGATCCATGTTGAATCTCTTCAACACTTTGTCATTATATGTACTCTGGGAGAGTCCAAGCAGCTTTCTAGATCTATCCCGGTAGATCTTTATTCCCAGAATAAAGGCTGCTTCTCCCAGATCTTTCATGGAGAATTTCAATGAAAGCCAAGCTTTCACCGATGTTAGCATGGGAATGTCATTTCCTATAAGCAATACATCGTCAACATAAAGGACAATAAAATTCAGTGCTCTCCCACTAACCTTCTTGTATACACAAGGATCATCTTCGTTTTGAATGAAATCATATTCTTTTATGATCTCATCAAAACGTTGGTTCCATAACCGCGATGCTTGCCTCAGTCCATAAATGGACCGATTTAACTTACAAACCTTGTTTGCAAGTCTAGGCACGATAAAACCGTCAGGCTGTTGCATATAACATCCTCCGAAAGGTTTTCGTTAAGGAAAGCGGTTTTAACGTCCATCTGCCATATCTCGTAATCGAAATATGCAGCAATTGCAAGCATTATCCGAATGGATTTAATCATGGCAACGGGTGAGAAAGTTTCGTCGTAATCGACACCATGTCGTTGACGATACCCCTTCGCTACAAGCCTAGCTTTGTACGTTTGTACGTTGCCATCCATGTCGGTCTTCTTCTTGAAGACCCATTTGCATCCAATAGGCTTTACGCCTTCTGGTGCATCAACCAGTGTCCAAACTTGGTTGGTGTACATGGAATCCATTTCGGACTTCATGGCCTCTTGCCATAAAGCGGAATCGATATCTTGTATCGCTTCCTCATACGTAGCCGGTTCGTTATCCTCAATGAGATTAATATCTACATGAGGTGAGATCAGAAACCCATACCTCTCAGGTTGTTTCCTGACTCTCTCCGACCTATGCGGTCCTTGTGTAATAGAAGATTGTGGTACAGTCTCATCCCGGATGGACTGTTCTTGTTCCGTTGAGTTCTATGCCAGGTTATGAGAAAACAGTATCACTCCGATTTTCATCGAGTTCTACTTTCCTCCCACTAACCACTGCATTTAGGAATTCCTTCTCAAGGAAAACCGCATGTAGAGCAACAAATACTTTGTTCTCTCGTGGGTGATAGAAGTAATATCCTTTGGTTTCCCTAGGATATCCTACGAATAGGCATTTATCCGATTTGGGTTCAAGTTTGGTACCTTCCAAACGTTTGACGTATGCCCAGCATCCCCAAATCTTCAGGAATGAGAAACCCGGTTTCTTTCCTGTCCATATCTCATATGGTGTCTGTTGTACAGACTTTGACGGAACCTTATTCAAAATAAGAATTGCACTGTTTAATGCATATCCCCAGAAGGAAATAGGTAGCTCAGTGCGACTCATCATAGACCTAACCATGTCCAACAAAGTTCGGTTTCTCCGTTCGGACACACCGTTTAATTGCGGTGTTCCAGGAGGAGTCCACTGTGAAAGAATACCATATTCTTTCAAGTAATCTAGAAACTCATTGCTCAAGTATTCGCCACCACGGTCCGACCGTAATGTCTTTATACTCTTGCCGGTCTGTTTTTCAACTTCGTGTCGAAACTCTTTGAATTTCTCAAAAGTTTCCGACTTGTGTCTCATAAGATACACATAACCATAACGTGATGCATCATCCGTAAAGGTTACGAAGTATTCGTATCCACCTCTAGCCTGGCTAGACATGGGCCCACATACGTCACTATGAACGAGGGCTAACAGTTCAGTGGCGCGTTCACCTTTACCGCTAAAAGGTGATTTAGGCATTTTGCCTAATAAGCAAGATTCGCAGACGTCATATGAATTTGGATCAAATCCGTCCAAGTACCCACTCTTCGAAAGTGTGGATATGCGAGTCTTGTTTATGTGTCCCAGACGACAGTGCCACATATAAGTTTCATCTTTATTACTCATTTTAAGCCTTTTGTTTGTTATATTATATGTTTGAGATTGATTTATATTCAAAATATAAAGACCATTATTTGCAACAGCAGTGCAAATTTCTACATCATTTTTATACACAAAACACCCGGTGTTCCTGAATACAAAAGTATACCCACATTGGGTTAACATAGATACAGAAATAATATTCCTAGTCAAACTAGGTACATAATAACAGTCATTAAGTTCAAGTACATGCCCCGAGGGCAGTTCTAAAAAAAGTGCCAACGGCCAAAACGGCGACTGGTGCCCCATTTCCGACGCGTAGATCAATCTCCCCTGAGGCCAGTCTCCTGCTAATCCGCAGATCCTGCACATCAGTACATATGTGAGTACCACAACCAGAATCAAAAATCCAATTTTTAAAACTAGAAATTCAATCAAACATACCTGAAGCCGGTGCCTTGCCCGCTTTAATCTCCTTCTGGAGCGCCTTGTACTCGCGGCAGTCACGCTTCCAGTGACCCCGCTTGCCGCACTGGAGGCAAACATCCTGAGATTTGTCCTTAGGCTTCCCAGAAGCCTTTGACGATTTGGCCTTGCCCTTTCTTTTATGCTTCTTCTTCTTCACACCTCCAGTCGCCTTGGGCCCAGCCCTCGGTGTCTGAGATGTCGAAGCAAAGTGCGCCTCGCGCTTGTTGCCCTTAAGCATCTCCCTTTCAGCTTCCTTGAGAATTGACAACAACTCTCCAAGAGTATCATCAGTGTTCATCAGGTTATAGCTTATGATGAACTGTTTCCAAGTGTCGGGGAGAGATTGCAAGATCATATCTATGGTAATCTCAGCCTCTAAGACTATCCCCATCTTAGCTAGCTCATCTATGTCAGCAATCATCTGTGTCACATGGGACTCAACAGACATGCCTTCTGACATACGTGAACGGAAGAGCTTCTTTACTAACTCATATCTCTGCGACCTTCGGTTAGATCGGTGAAGATCGTGCAACCTCGCCAACATGTTATAGGGATCCAAGTCCCTGTTCTGTCGACGGAAATG
Organism: Zanthoxylum bungeanum; assembly: GCA_019454045.1. NCBI lineage: Eukaryota > Viridiplantae > Streptophyta > Magnoliopsida > Sapindales > Rutaceae > Zanthoxylum > Zanthoxylum bungeanum. The sequence continues at coordinate 7,822 of SKCR01050291.1, forward strand.
CTGAGTCATAGCAGCAAGCATAATTGACTGAGCAGTTTCACAATCATCGCTGTGAGTCTTCCAAAGCTCCAGCTCAAGTAGCTCATCAGGTTTGGGCTTAGGCCCAAGAGGTCTCTGTATAGTATATAACAGCCTCTCGGCTCCAAGGACAATCCTCAGATTCATTTCCCAATCGGCAAAGTTCGTGCCCTTGAAGACATTTTCGCCCATGATAATGTCTCGGACATTTCCCTTTCCTGTCATCTTGATTACGATAGTCTAACTATCTAATCAACGATATATGGGTACAGTCTAACTGTTACAAAAAAATAACATTATATTAGTCCAACTAATAAAATAATTTTGACGAAATAATTGAAAGCGCGTAAAGCTAAGTATCTGAATGAAATTGCAAATTCAATACTAGCCTCCCACTATTTTTCGGTGAGCCTCTAACCCTCTGTCGAGTACTCGGGAAACCCAGTTTCCTAGTGGGCTAGGATCCCGTTAAATAACATACAACCTTGACTTTGGCCAACAAGCTGTATGATATTTAACTAGGTAGATCTCGAAGATCAATTGGATCTAATCCAATTCCTAGATCCGGTAGGTGGACATCCAAGTCCGAAATATATGTACAATACATATGCCAATATATCCAATATTTGCCTAACCTTTTTCCTCTGAATCAACTAAGTCTTGGCTTTGGCACAACAAGCTTAATGATTCCAGTTAAGCGGGACCCATTGACATGGAAAGCTTCGTAATCAATGTCGATGGACAAGAAGTGATCTTGACTTTGGCCAACAAATCACGACTTGGACAAGACACCGATATGGAACAAAACTCTCATGATTCAAACACATCCGCAATTGACAAAGGTCTTGACTTTGGCCAACAAACCAATGCCAACTTTGGATCTTGAGTAAGAATCACTCAACGGAAGGAAATAACGCTTAATATGTTTTGAGGGTTTTTCGCGTAAATTGGCAACCAATTTATTATCTTTGTTAAGGTCTCATCATACACCCTTAAGCATGCATTCTAAAAGCATAATAAGGCGCGGAAAGTAAACTAATAACGATATGCGGATGGATATTTAAACAGATTGTTCCTAGAACAAATCACTCATTTCCTCTCCCCGGCTAGCACTATTTTACTACCCAATTACATAATACAATAATAGAAACCTCATTAACATTGAGGGGAATTAGGTGAGAAGAGAATACAAGAATCAATAAGAGAGAAGGCTGGACACGCAGGTCCAATTTATAAATTCCAAATTTACAATAATTTCCAAAATTACCCTTTCCCTTCTAATATCCATCTGATATACGCTATTCATACATCACATCCATGTATTCATTCAAGCATGTTATTCAATCAAACTAATCAAATTAATTATCTTTGAATATTAGTGATCATCCAATGTTCAAACAATGATTTGATTTGCGCGAGTCCAACTCGTTTGAGAATAAGTACTTAAAGTACGAATTCTTGAATTATATCGAACTACTCGTTAAATCTAATTTAATTCGTATTCAATACTAATTCATGTATTTAATTCCAAATTAAATATCTACACTTTTTAATGCGCTTTAACGACTAAGATTCCAAATCTAATCTTATCGGGTCTCAAAGCCCAACTAACATCCAATGTTCGTTTAATTAAAGTCCGATGGGCTTTCAATTGATTTTATAAGGCATGGGCTTTGGTCAATATGGGTCAAACCCAATTACCAAGCCCAATTGAGGAATCACCCTCATATGCCAAAAACCAATTTTAGCCCATAAGGCCCAATTAAACTTTTAAAGCCCATTTATTACATTTGGACTTAATGGAATGATTTAGGCCCAATTTGGATCCAATCCAATTGGCCTAAACCATTTGGCCCAACCAAGCCCATTATGCCCAAATATAATAATTTTCAAGCCCAATTCAAAATTAAGCCCATTAATCAAATTTTAATATTCCAAATTTTAAAATCCAATTAATTAAAGTGTAATACATCAATTAATTATCTAAATCCATATTTCCAAAATACAATTTAATTAATTAATCATGTTTCTCATTTGTTCAACTTATGTCCAACAATTTTTGAATCAAAAATCATCTCATTACATGCAAGGAACTCTCGGCCAAGGTAAGATTTTGTCCGATTTCGTTTTTCAATCCGATCGAATTACAAATCGACATTTCCAATTCGTTTCAAGTCATCCAATGATCATCAAAACAAAAAACCAAGACTTCCAAGGGTAATAATTATTCGGCCAAGCCTCATTTTTGGGAAAAATTCATCCAATTTGTTTTTTCACAAATTGATCATAAAACTCAAAGTCATCCATCCATAAGCATGCTCAAACAAGTAATTTATTCAAAACATGCTCAAATCAATTTACCCAAATTTTACCCTAAAATATTTCATGCTTAAACAAGGCTCATTGATACCATTGTTGGTTTCTATTGATGTCCCAAGATCATTTAAGCCACGAAATTGAATGAATACATAAGAAATGTGGCGGAAACACACTTACATTGAACGGATTGGATGTGATGCTCAACAAATTTTCTTTCCCTTCAAGCTTCAATTCGGCCAAGGTTTGTATTTGAAGAAGATGATGAGCTCCAAGCTTTAATGGAAATCCAAGCTCTAAGATAAGCTTCCCTATCACCTTGTTTGATCCTTGTTGTGCTAGCAAAAGAGAAAGAAAAAAATCCAATTTTCCCTCCAATGGAGCTCACGGTTTCACTGTATTTTGGGAGGAGAATGAGTTCTGTTTTTCTTCTTCTATTTGGCTTCTAAAACCGTAAATGATGAATGAAAAACAATACCAAATATTGGTAAATGGTTTACAAAAGTCAAAGCATTTTGGCTCCAAAATTTTGCATTAATGCCCACACCTAACTCCATCATGAATAGTGACAACATGTCACTCACCAAAAAGTGACTTTGACATCTATCACAAATAAATGACAAGTGATGTGACTCGCGATGTGACTTGTGGGCCCCACTCGAATTCAAAATGCGAGTGGCCCGCAAACACTTCCGGGCTCGGTTTCGCTAATTCCGAATTAACGAACTTCCGTCGCGACGTAATTAAATAATTATGCCTAGCAAATTACTATTCACGTCGCTAACGAATTAATTCTAAATTAACTCGTTTGCCCGAATTAAAATCTAATTTTAATTCCGCGTCGAAATCCAATTTCGTTTAATAAATCGAATATATTATTTTGTCGATTAATTCCAAATTAATCTTTCTTTCTCTTCAAATAGTACTTTATCCAAGATAAAGTGTCTCCGCAATTAATCCCAGATTAATTATGCCCAGATCATACGTCATTGGTGAATCTTCGGGAAGCGACCCAAGAGATCCCTGGATATGTTGGCAGTAAATACGGTCGTCGGACTATCCGAACACGTGCTTACCTCGTACTACTTTTTTACCGATTTACGAGACAATGTTGGCTTCTAGCAAAACGCCATGCCTACCCAATTCTCTAGAAATATTCTTACTGGAATATACGACCTATATCAGCCGTAGTATACCGTAGTATTGTGTATTGCGATCCAGTATCGGATGTCACGTGCATGGCCTGAGGCTGGAATAATGTCTGCCCCGTACGAAACACATATCGGATATCAAGCAACTAGTCTCTTTGAATCGGATAATCATGACCTTTTCATATTATCCCGATGGTTGCAGCACAATAGAGAACCAATTTTGAATCCCTGCGTGATCATCATCTCCATATGTCTGAAGTGATACTTCCGTCTTGACATCACATCCAATACACTACGATTCTCAATAAACCCAGAAGAGGCGTACACAGAACCTGTTAAAGCCCTGGACGACCAAAACCAAAGTTTACCGATTGTCGCAAGTACTAGCGATGCAAGTCTCAGGTTAAGACCAAATACATCTACCCTGAAGCGGACTCCCATAGACACATATATACTACCAATGGGATTCCGCGGGGTCTATCCAGAGCGAAGCTGTTTTCCGTACCATCGGTAAAACACAACCTCCTATCGCACTTGCATAAGTATCCAATACTTAAATATATGAGAACTATGTCGTTATGCCCTCACAACGCGCACAAGTGCAATACTAGTCTATTCCGCATTATCGATGTCCAATCTCGATAATACTACGACTAGGGATATTTAATGATTAAACCTTTATGGATTGATACTGTCTCATATCATCTCAATCCGGAATTAATCATAAGGACTTCTACCATTTATATATCAAAGTAAATAAATTACAAAACGGTAAAAGGCAATTTCATTACAACATAGTTAATTTTGTACAAAAACACAATGTCTTTTACAAACAGTGACGCTATGGGTCATAACTGTCCAACCCTCTCCCACTACTATTTATAGTTTAGATTTCTACTTAAATATATAATTTTACACTAGTATATAATTAATGATTGTAACCAATTTTATTCTTAAAATTTATTCACTATTCCATTATCTCAACTAACTTTTACTTTATTAAACTAATTTAATTAAATTTGGTTTAGTGACCTAATTATTAAACACTTAAAATATTAGTTCACTACATGTTTAAAAATTTTAATTCAACAAATGGATCAATTTTAATTAACTATTTTATTAATGTATACGCATTGTAATTTCAATGGTATGTGGAATTAATCCCGAATGCAGACCACATTATTGTCCATTCGGAATCGGTTATGGAATTTACGTCTGGGATTCCATCCGATATACCAATGGAAAAATAATGCACTTATAAAGTCTATGTGCATTAAATTTTTGAATTTCCAATTTTAAACCATTAAACCAATTAATCTTATTAATTTATTTCCATGCATATCATGTAACAATTTAACTCTTAAATTCATAAAATCATATTTTATGACTAGAATATTTATGCATCTCAAACATGTTATGGCATGTGAAAATCAAGGCAAGAGTATGCACCCTATGCTATATGACATATTATTCAAATATTTTAAAAAACATACACAGAACATATGGGAGTCGCATCGTTGGTATCACATCACGATACATTGCAGTAGAAAACCAGTCAGAATGAAAATTCCAGTATGCATCGCAACGTAACCTATTTAGCGTCGTGACGCTTAAACAACAGGTACGCGGTCGCAATGAGGAACAGAGGACGTCGCGACGCCTCACTTTTCCAGGTTCAAAGAACTGAACTTAAGAAGATAAAATTACATTGGTCGGGCCCTTATTTTTTATACTAATCTAATTAGTATAAAATATTACAAGGCATCCATTGGTCTTCAAATCGCGCTCCATGAAGTGCCGTTGAGTCCTTTGTGGCATCGGCTTTCCAGATGCAAAGAATGTTACAACTTGAAATTTTTACATAGGAAATAAATTACAAACTTGTATAAATTTGGCCTTATGGCATTGCATTCCCAAAACCAAAAATAACATAAAAATAAGAGCCGGAAAAATTTACGACCAATGCAATATATTTATCACATGAATCTAAAACAAGAATTCATCATATGAACATTAAAATAAGCCTACTCATCACAACATGCATACCAATAATTTATATCTCATATAAATCATTAAAAATAGAAAATTTTAATTAAAAAATAGAAGGGTTAAGAATAATTTTCAACCTTGTTGTGATACCAATTGTACGAAATGATTTCCCTCACACAGCGGAAATGCATTAGTCACTGTGATCGACCTAGAAAATTTTTTATGCTCTCTCCCTCTCTTAGACGAATCTTACCAGCCCCTAGTATGATGCTATGCTTTTGGTTTTAACAATTTTCCAACTCCAGAAAAGCCTCCGAACAGCATCTCAGATTTGAAACCCAAAATGCGCACACAACACACCTTAAACAGCCTGTAATTTGCGTGTGATGTAGTAAAATTCCGGGTCTGATTTTTCTCTTAAGAACAACCCCTCAACACCTTGAAATACCCATTTGTGTTCCAACACTGAATAATCTTCCGTGAAATATCTCGTAACCAACAAAAATAAGGGTGGACTTGACTCACAAAATCAATCTCTAAACTCTTTAGAGATTAAGAATATCATACCAGAATTTTTTTCTTTTTTTTTTTTGTTCTTTCTATTTTTCTTTCAATACTTGAGAGAAAACTAAACAAATGTAGCCAGGTTTTTCAATTAAGAAAGTTATGGTAAAAGGATAACATCGTTATCCTTTTATACTTATGGTAAAATATTATCAAATTGAATAAAAACCCTAAGCCCTTTTCAAGTAAAATTAAACTACCCTAATTTTTCCACACCTAATTTTTAAAACAACCAACTTATTAATTGTCCTCACAATGACAATGTTTGATTGTCAAAATAAGGTGTAAATGTCATTAATTAGATGTTGAATTTTTACAAATCATATTTGAAAAATTCTACATCACCATAAATAATATATCAAATAATTTAATATATTTATTAAATCAAATGATTATCTCATATCATTATTAAATAAAAACCTTATATTAAATATAATATAAAGTTACATTTGTGACAAAATATATTATTAATCTCATTATAATATATATATATATATTGTTGTGTGTGTGTGTGTGTGTGTGTGTGTGTGTGTGTGTGTGTGTGTGTGTGAGAGAGTATATAATTAGACTATTAAATTATATTTAATTTACTATAGTATGTCGAGCTAGCACGAGAATCAAATGGATCTACAGTTCTAAACTCCAATAATCCTGAAATATTAATTAAACTCTTTAATTAAATATTCTAATTATTAACTTCGGGTTATTCCACTCAAAATCTGAAGCTGCACTCTCGTTGTCGTGAATGGATATATATGCTGAACTACGTCGGTGTCTATCGATATAGTCATTACATACAGATTAACTCTTCACGAGTATCTCATAATTATAGCCGGGTCATATTGTCTTTTATACCCCTCTAATTATTTTTACCTTAAGTTCATTGATTCTCTAATGAACAATTTATTCATAACTATTATGAATATTAATCTTTCTATTCGCAATAGAAAGACTTAAGCACTTAAATCATTCAATCATCGAATCAACCCTTAAGGAAGATACTCATCTACTTCTCGCAAGAATGAGTGAACTCCATATCTATGTAAAACGTATCCAGCTACACACAAACCATATCCCCAAAGCACATAGCTATTGGTCGAGATTGATATAACCAACCTCACATTTGTAAATCAAATGACATAGTCTATCATACAAGAGTTCGCATTCACTCAGGATTCATATCAATCCATATATGACCATCTAGTAGATTAAAATAAATTTCTTTATTTAATGAATATTAAAAGAAATTCATTTTCATCTGGGTCCAGTCCTATATGATCACATCATACAAGGTGCTACATTCTCATGCCACTACATGGACGATCTCGGATCAAGGTCTTCATACAATTATAGAATGAACCACATGTATAGATAAATCACAAATAAAGTACTTGTTTTGTCTGCTCTCTATGGACTATTTTAGATTACTAAATTCTGACTTAAATCTTCTTGTGTATGACAATCATACTCGAAGTTTGAAGGCACATGAGTAATCAAATGTAAACAAGACAATTTACAATATGTAATTTAAATCAAACATTTTGATAAATGAGTAATGCATCTTTTATTTCATAATAAATAATTTTGTTTACATTACATGAAAATCTGGGGCATATATCCCAACAAACACTACTGACACCAATAGACACATGTCATTGCCTTAAGGTCAATGATGGTGGTAATGCACCGGTATGAGCTCCGATTTTCCGTGAATGGACAAAAACAACCGCTCATTTCTAGTCTCGATTACGTTGAAAATCAGTCATTTCCAGCAACACCACTACCATCATAACACCACTACCATTAAAATGATCCTTCAGCTCTTCTTAACATTAACGCTAACTTAGTTTGCTGTTAAATTACTCGAAGGGTGTGTTTGGTTGGGGGTTTTGGAGGGGAGGGGAGCAAAATCCCTCATAAGCCAATTTTAGCTCCCCTCCAAAAGTGGGGGGTTTTGGAGGGGAGAGAAAGTGAGCAATTAAAATTTTAAATATATTGACTAAATTATCCCTACTTATACATTAAAATCCAAAATTGTCCTAATTACAAATCTTTCTTATATTTGCTTCACCATTCAAACCTAACTACTGATTTGATGCTTGTTTTAATTTTATTTTTAATAACACATATTATGTAGAGCTTTTAATTTTAATTTTATTCTTTGTTTAATTCAAAGATAATATAAACCTATATTGTTTTAATTTTATTTATAAAAGGCTACAAGGATAAAATAGTAAATTAGTTTTAAAATCTTCCACCTCCCTTCTTGAACCAAACATATATATAATTAAAAACTCTCCCCCCCCCTCTCCCCTCCTTTGAACCAAACATATATATAATTAAAATCTCTTCCTTTCCATCCCCTCCCCTCCCATCCATTAAAATCTCTCCCCTCCCCTCTCCTTTCGTTGAACCAAACAGACCTGAAATGATCGTATTGGGCCTCTCTCTTTTTCCTCTCTCTTCTCTCTCTCTAGGGACCAAACTTGCGTTTTTTTTTTGTCACCAATTGAGAGATGACGTGGCTTGGCTAATATCATTGACACCACCTGAATTTTTAATTAATTTCATTTTAAATCAATAATCACCAAATTCTCCTTTTAACTCCCTTAAATTTGAAATTTCAAGTTGACCATTTGACACTTTTGAACAAGATTTATTGGGTGAAACGGTAATAATACCCTTATAAATTTAGGTTTATTACACACATACACATATATTTCTGTACATGTGATTTTTCTTGTCTTTTTTTGTTTAATCCTATGTATAGTAATAATAATAGAATAACATTATATTTAAGGAAATAAATAATACAAATGTCTTAAAATAAGTCCAAATCAGACTTAAGACTTAAAAACAAACAACACCTAAATAATTAATTTATGAGTTTATCTTTTATTATATAATTCTTATTTAAATCAGTTGCATGAATAAAAGAAGTATCGAATAGATCATTAAAGTTACAACTGAAGTCTAACTACCTCAAATCACCATACTAAAAAGTTAGGATCCTTCAAAGTATCGTACACAAATTTATTACGCGTCCCGAAATTAGACACATAATATGAACCTATAAAATTATATAATAAACTTCAAAATTAAGAATGTTTTGTATTTTCTTTATTTGTTTATGTAGCTAATGGTGCAACTTCATTATCCATGTGAATATCATCAATCAAAATTTTCTTCATGATCATGAATAAATTTGTCATCACATATGTCAACTCGCAATAAGATACACAAGTCACTAGATATATATTTATCCTAAGTTTGGCGGTCATCTACTATATATATTTTTTCACATGAAAAAATCACAATCTTCATATGTGTAACCCAATCATTACTCTATTGATAATCCTTAATGGACAACTGAAGTTGGAGTTAAAGTTGAATAATTCTCATACAAGATTAATGAAGACTAGATGTGACAAAAAAGCCTAAGCCCGATCCTAGGTGGAAAAAGCCTAAGCCCAAGCTTGGGTTGGGCCTGGTCATAATTAATAAATATAAAATTTTAAATTATATATATTCATTTTTAATTCTATATATATTATGACAATTAAATTTTTAAACGTTCAATCCCAAAAATGATTAAAAACATTTAGATTCTTATTTTTTTAAGTATTAAAATATTTTAAAATTTAGTTGTTTCCCCAAAAAAAAAAACCTATTTTTCAAAAAAAAGCCCAATTCAACCTAGAAGTAACAGAGCCCAGGTCGAGTAGCCCATGTCCGGCACAAGATTTTACCATCTCTAGCGAAGACCTCAAGTTTAAGAATTAACTCATATATATTTACCAAGATTCTTCCATAAACACATATGATAAATATATATTTATATGGGAACTCTTGAAGGTCAGCTAAATGTACTTGTAAATTACCACAAGTACTCATATGTTACACCAAACATCCATATCATGATAATAATTTATGAGATTAGCTACCCATAGCTGGACCATAATAACATCATGTACTGTTAATCTATCCAAATTATCAATTCCTCTCTCCCAAATGGGAGAACGTGTTTTCGAGTCCCAGCAAGGACTCTGCTTGGGACTCTTGTCTTCAATCCCAAAAATTGAGATTTTGGAGTAGTTTTCTCCCCGATTATTTGAGTGGGAGTAGATATTTCCGGTTATATTTCCGGTTAGGGCTCGTCTCTTAGTAAACGTAGATGTCTGGGTGTGCGATAATTGTATGTATTGAATATCCCAGTAGATTTCAGATTGTATATCTGTAGAATTGTAATTCAAAAAAAAAAATATCAATTCCTTAATTATTGATAATTACTAAAAATATTTATGAGTGATATAATCTCATAAACCAAAGCTCTCTTTAGTTCTTATGTAAATCATTATAAAAATGTTATCATATAAGATATTTATAACAAAGATATATGGACATAAATTTATATTATAATTTTATCATACTGAATATCTATAACAAAGATACATTAAATATCATTTTATTTCATTCAATATAATTACAAAAATAACATTACAGTTCTAATCCAAAAGATTTAGGACATACTACTAAAAATAACATCCTCCACACACTTCTTTGTGTTGAAGACAGCTGTGCTTTGCATGGCTAACAGCCATGCAAAGCGTGTATGTGTTGTGTTGCCAGTTGCAACACAGCTGCAACACGTTTCCACCAAAACGTGTTGCAATAGTGCACACGTTTTGGTGGTTATTTAAGGAGCCCAAAAACCATTGTTAGATGCATCCCTGAAAATCCCTAAATGTGTGAAAGTGTAGTGAGAGTGATTGGTGAGAGTTTTTTTGTAGAGCTTGTATTCGAAGCTTTGTAATTCTTTTGTGGGTATATAAAAGAAGAGTTTTCTCTCAAATTATCCTCTATTATTGTGTGTTTATTCACAACAAGTGGTATCAGAGCTACGGTTCCACGGAGGGATCCCGAAATTCAGAAACGAAGTTTCGGTTCGGAAAGTCGATTCCGACGAAAGTTGTCGAAAATCGATTTTGAGCATATCATCGGACTTTTCACGGAGAGACGAGCACGGTGATATTTTCCGGCGATCGAAAGGAGGTCGGACGAAGCCGCACGCGCCGGTCAGAGGCTTCCGCACGCGCCAACCACGCGCACACGCTCCGCACGCGCTCTGGAGGTTGAAGACGACGCCACGTCAGCCGCCACGTGTCGCCCAGTCAGCGCACAGTCAGCGCCACGTCAGCGCACAGTAAGCAGCCCAGTCAGCTGCCACGTCAGCGGTGCCCGGTAAATTTCAGATAGGTCCCTTAACTTTCTGTAAATTACAATTTAGCCCCTATACTTTCAGAAATTTTCAATTTAGTCCCTGAACTTTTTGGAAATTGTAATATAGTCCCTGAACTTTTCCGTAATTGCACTTTGGCCCCTGAACTTTCGGAAATTGCACTTTGACCCCTGTAATTTCTGGAATTTGCTATTTGGTCCCTGTGTCGGATTTTGACAAACGAAGTGTCATTTCCCCACCATTTTCGACCATTCCGGACGCAACGGTGAGGTCCGTTTTTTGAAATTCTGCTTAGAATTTTTATGATGGAGGGGAGCAACGGAAAAAATGATTTTGTTAACCAGTACAAACTATTTCACATGGAGAGGAAGGATGAAAGACCTTCTGTATGTGAAGGACTATGATGGATCGGTATTTCTGGAGGAGAAACCAGAAGGAATGACCGATGGAAAGTGGGCTAATCTTCACCAGAAAACATGCAGTACTATTCGTCAGTGGATCGACGACAGTATCGTGAACCATGTCAGTGAAGAAACAAATGCACGTGTTTTATGGAGAAAGCTGGAGGAGCTTTTCCGAGCAAAGACTGGCAACAACAAGCTGTACTACATCAAGAAGATGATGGGTTTGAAATACCAGGAGGTACAGCTGTGGCGGATCATATCAATGACTTCCTCGGAACATGAAGGAATTGTCTGGATTGGGCATAGACTTCGGAGATGAGGTAAATGGCTTAATATTTCTTAATACGTTACCAGAATCTTGGGAACGTTCAGATCTACGGTGATAAATTCAGCCGCAGATGGGAAAGTCACTATGGAGATGGCAAAGACCAGGATCTTCGAGGAAGAAAAGAGGACGAGAATGCAGGAGTCAGCATCAGCCTCAACCTCAGAAGCTCTAGTGACAAAAAGAACACCAAAAGGGGGAGGAGTAAAAGCCGAGGCCCAGTGAGATCAGACAAGAACCGAGGTAAGTCAAGAACTAGAGATATTGAGTGCTATCACTGTAAGAAGAAAGGCCATATGAAGCGGGATTGCTACAAACTCAAGAACGAGCAGTCCAGGAGAGATGGTGACTCTAATCAAGAAAGAGTTGCTACAACCACCGAGAAAACCTCCAAAGACTTCTGCATAATGTATGAAGAAAATGTTGTGAATCTTGCCAGCCACGAGACCAGTTGGGTGATAGATAGTGGCGCATCCATACACGCCACATCTCGCAAACTTCTTTTCATCTTACACACCAGGGGACTACGGTGCTGTAAGGATGGGGAATGACGGACAGTCCAAAGCCGTCGGTATTGGAGACATATGCCTTGAAACAGAGAACGGGACAAGGCTAGTGTTGAAGGGAGTCAAGCACATCCCAGATATCCGGTTAAACCTGATCTCAACAGGCAAGCTGGATGATGAAGGTTTCTGCAGCACCTTTAGTGACGGATGCTGGAAGCTCACTAAAGGATCGATGGTCGTGGCACGAGGTAAGAAAGACTCAACCTGTATTTGATGCATGCTAAGCTTTCAAATAGTAGCATAAATACAGTCAACAGTAATGAGGCAGCCGAGTTATGGCATAAAAAGCTCGGTCACATGAGCCAAACAGGGATGGAGATACTACGCAGGCGGAATGTTCTTCCGGAATTGAAGAACTCACACTTACGGAAGTGTGAACACTGCATGGCTGGAAAGCAGAACAGAGTATCCTTCCAGAGCTCCCCGCCTCAACGGAAACCGGAGGTACTAGATCTCATACATTCAGATGTATGTGGTCCGATGCAGATACGAACACTCGGAGGGTCACTGTATTTTGTGACATTTATTGATGATCATTCAAGGAAGATCTGGGCATACACCTTGAAGAGAAAAGATCAAGTGCTGGGAGTGTTCAAGGAGTTTCATGCTTTGGTGGAGAGAGAAACCGGCAAGAACTGAAGTGCATCAGAACAGACAATGGTGGAGAATACAGAGGTCCGTTTGATCAGTACTGCAAGATGCAAGGAATCAGACATCAAACGACACCTCCAAAGACACCTCAGCTGAATGGCCTAGCTGAGAGGATGAACAGAACCTTGTGCGAGAGGATCAGAAGCTTGCTGTCACAAGCCAAGCTGCCGAAGACATTCTGGGGGGAGGCACTCATCACAGCAGTTCATGTTTTGAACATGTCCCCAGCGGTCGCACTGAAAGGTAATGTTCCTAACAAAGCTTGGACAGGTAAAGAAGTGTCATACGAGCACTTACATGTCTTTGGGTGCAAAGCTTTTGTACACATCCCAAAGGACGAGAGATCCAAGCTTGATGCAAAGACGCGACAGTGTGTCTTTATTGGCTATGGTCAGGATGATTTCGGCTACAAACTATATGATCCTGTGGAGAAGAAGATTGTCAGAAGCCGAGATGTTGTCTTTGTTGAAGACCAGACCATAGAAGATATCAGAAAGAAGATGAAGACAATGCCCCAGCAATACAGAAATGTGAATCCAGAACCTCAGACACCGGTGCCAGTACGAGTTGAAGATGAGGTTCCCAGACAGGAGGGTACAGGTGATGAAGCTCCCAGAGATGATGATCATGATCAACCACCAGTACCAGAAGCTACACCAACAGTTCCACAGAGAAGGTCTGACAGAGACAAGCGACCTTCAACTAGATACTCTGCATATGAGTATGTGCTGCTTACTGACGGGGGAGAACCCGAGAGCTACCAGGAGGCTGTGGAAACAGAGGACAGAGAAAAGTGGGAGGAAGCCATGCAAGATGAGATGAAATCTTTGCATGACAATCACACTTTTGAGTTGGTGAAATTGCCAAGAGGCAAAAGGGCTTTGAAGAACAAATGGGTGTACAGGGTGAAGCAACAGGAGCACACTTCACAACCCCGATACAAAGCCAGACTAGTTGTCAAGGGATTCAATCAGAGGAAAGGCATTGACTTCGATGAAATCTTCTCTCCAGTTGTGAAGATGTCATCCATCAGAGTGGTACTCAGCTTAGCAGCAAGCCTCGACCTGGAAGTTGAGCAGATGGATGTCAAGACCGCATTTCTTCACGGGGATCTGGAAGAAGAAATTTATATGGAGCAACCAGAAGGCTTCAGAGTCAGCGGGAAAGAGGACTATGTGTGCAGACTCAGGAAAAGCCTCTACGGTTTGAAACAGGCACCGAGACAGTGGTACGTGAAGTTTGAGTCAGTTATGGGGGAGCAGGGATACAAGAAGACTACTTCAGACCATTGTGTATTCGTTCAGAAGTTTTCTGACGATGACTTTATCATCTTACTGTTATATGTAGATGATATGTTGATAGTTGGCCGGAATCAATCGAGGATTGATAATTTGAAGCAGCAACTGAGTAAGTCTTTTGAGATGAAAGACTTGGGGCCAGCTAAACAGATTCTTGGCATCAGGATCGGACGTGATCGGAAAGCCAGGAAGTTATACTTGTCACAGGAGGAGTACACATCGAGAAGGTACTTCAGAGATTCCAGATGGACAAGGCTAAAGCGGTTAGCACTCCTCTTGCTACCCACTTTAGATTGAGCACGCAGCAGAGTCCCTCTACTGAGACAGGGAAGGAGGAAATGAAACAGGTTCCATACACCTCAGCAGTGGGAAGTCTTATGTATGCCATGGTGTGCACGAGGCCAGACTTAGCACACGCAGTTGGATTGGTCAGCCGGTTTATGTCAAACCCAGGACGGGAACACTGGAATGCTGTCAAATGGATTATGCGGTATCTTCGAGGCACATCCAAGATGAGGTTATGTTTTGGAAGCAGCGACAAACCAGTGTTGATGGGCTACACCGATTCAGATATGGCAGGAGATGTAGATACCCGAAAGTCTACTTCGGGATATCTGATTACTCTCTCAGGAGGAGCTGTGGCATGGCAGTCGAGGTTGCAGATGTGTGTTGCACTTTCTACAACAGAGGCGGAATTCATTGCAGCGACGGAAGCTTGCAAAGAATTGCTGTGGATGAAGACATTCGTCCAGGAATTGGGTTTCAAGCAGGAGAAGTACATTTTGTACTGCGATAGCCAGAGCGCTATCTATCTCGGTAAAATTTCCACCTTTCATTCAAGGTCAAAACATATCGATGTGAGGTATCACTGGATACGGGACGTCCTGAGCTCAAGGTTGTTAGAACTCAGGAAATTCATCACACCGACGACAACGGTGCCGATATGTTCACGAAGATTTTACCGAAGGAGAAGCTTGAAATCTGTCGTGCCATAGCCGGGATGACAAAACTCTCCACATAGTCAGAGTGGGGATACAGAGAACTACGATTGGCTTGATCCCAACTCAGGGTACGTAGGCAGTCACACAGATGCAGCCAGGGGAGGATCCTTTGGAGGATCCGGATTTGGATGATTAATGGTCGGCTCAGATTTTGGGAAAATCTTCACCGAGGGGGAGATTTGTTGAAGACAGCTGTGTTTGGCATGGCTAACCCATGCAAAGCGTGTATGTGTTTGTGTGTTGCCAGTTGCAACACAGCTGCAACACGTTTCCACCAAAACGTGTTGCAATAGTGCACACGTTTTGGTGGTTATTAAGGAGCCCAAAAACCATTGTTAGATGCATCCCTGAAAATCCCTAAATGTGTGAAAGTGTAGTGAGAGTGATTGGTGAGAGTTTTTTTGTAAAGCTTGTATTCGAAGCTTTGTAATTCTTTTGTGGGTATATAAAAGAAGAGTTTTCTCTCAAATTATCCTCTATTATTGTGTGTTTATTCACAACAAGTGGTATCAGAGCTACGGTTCCACGGAGGGATCCCGAAATTCAGAAACGAAGTTTCGGTTCGGAAAGTCGATTCCGACGAAAGTTGTCGAAAATCGATTTTGAGCATATCATCGGACTTTTCACGGAGAGGAGAGACGAGCACGGTGATATTTTCCGGCGATCGAAGGAGGCGGAGAAGCCGCACGCGCCGGCTCGTCCAGAGGCTTCCGCCACGCGCCAACCACGCGCACACGCTCCGCAGCGCTCTGGAGGTTGAAGACGACGCCACGTCAGCCGCCACGTGTCGCCCGTCAGCGCACAGTCAGGCAGTCCACGTCAGCGCACAGTCAGCAGCCCAGTCAGCTGCCACGTCAGCGGTGCCGGGTGGTAAATTTCAGATAGGTCCCTTAACTTTCTTGGTCTGAAAATTACAATTTAGCCCCTATACTTTCAGAAATTTTCAATTTAGTCCCTGAACTTTTTGGAAATTGCAATTTATAGTCCCTGAACTTTTCCGTAATTGCACTTTGGCCCCTGAACTTTCGGAAATTGCACTTTGACCCCTGTAATTTCTGGAATTTGCTATTTGGTCCCTGTGTCGGATTTTGACAAACGAAGTGTCATTTCCACCATTTTCGACCATTCCGGACGCAACGGTGAGGTCCGTTTTTTGAAATTCTGCTTAGAATTTTTATGATGAGGGGGGGGCAACGGAAAAAAAAAATGATTTTGTTAACCAGTACAAACTATTTCACATGGAGAGGAAGGATGAAAGACCTTCTGTATGTGAAGGACTATGATGGATCGGTATTTCTGGAGGAGAAACCAGAAGGAATGACCGATGGAAGTGGGCTAATCTTCACCAGAAAACATGCAGTACTATTCGTCAGTGGATCGACGACAGTATCGTGAACCATGTCAGTGAAGAAACATAAATGCACGTGTTTTATGGAGAAAGCTGGAGGAGCTTTTCCGAGCAAAGACTGGCAACAACAAGCTGTACTACATCAAGAAGATGATGGGTTTGAAATACCAGGAGGGTACAGCTGTGGCGGATCATATCAACGACTTCCTCGGAACATGAAGGAATTGTCTGGATTGGGCATAGACTTCGGAGATGAGGTAAATGGCTTAATACTCCTTAATACGTTACCAGAATCTTGGGAAACGTTCAGATCTACGGTGATCAATTCAGCCGCAGATGGGAAAGTCACTATGGAGATGGCAAAGACCAGGATCTTCGAGGAAGAGAAGAAGAAAAGAGGACGAGAATGCAGGAGTCAGCATCAGCCTCAACCTCAGAAGCTCTAGTGACAGAAAAGAACACAAGAAGGGGGAGGAGTAAAAGCCGAGGCCCAGGGAGATCAGACAAGAACGAGGGGGGAAATCAAGAACTAGAGATATTGAGTGCTATCACTGTAAAAGAAAGGCCATATGAAGCGGGATTGCTACAAACTGAAGAACGAGCAGTCCAGGAGAGATGGTGACTCTAATCAAGAAAGAGTTGCTACACCACCGAGAAAACCTCCAAAGAATTCTGCATAATGTATGAAGAAAATGTTGTGAATCTTGCCAGCCACGAGACCAGTTGGGTGATAGATAGTGGCGCATCCATACACGCCACATCTCGCAGAGACTTCTTTTCATCTTACACACCAGGGGACTACGGTGCTGTAAGGATGGGGAATGACGGACAGTCCAAAGCCGTCGGTATTGGAGACATCTGCCTTGAAACAGAGAACGGGACAAGGCTAGTGTTGAAGGGAGTCAAGCACATCCCAGATATCCGGTTAAACCTGATCTCAACAGGCAAGCTGGATGATGAAGGTTTCTGCAGCACCTTTAGTGACGGATGCTGGAAGCTCACTAAAGGATCGATGGTCGTGGCACGAGGTAAGAAAGACTCAACCCTGTATTTGATGCATGCTAAGCTTTCAAATAGTAGCATAAATACAGTCAACAGTAATGAGGCAGCCGAGTTATGGCATAAAAAGCTCGGTCACATGAGCCAAACAGGGATGGAGATACTACGCAGGCGGAATGTTCTTCCGGAATTGAAGAACTCACACTTACGGAAGTGTGAACACTGCATGGCTGGAAAGCAGAACAGAGTATCCTTCCAGAGCTCCCCGCCTCAACGGAAACCGGAGGTACTAGATCTCATACATTCAGATGTATGTGGTCCGATGCAGATACGAACACTCGGAGGGTCACTGTATTTTGTGACATTTATTGATGATCATTCAAGGAAGATCTGGGCATACACCTTGAAGAGAAAAGATCAAGTGCTGGGAGTGTTCAAGGAGTTTCATGCTTTGGTGGAGAGAGAAACCGGCAAGAAACTGAAGTGCATCAGAACAGACAATGGTGGAGAATACAGAGGTCCGTTTGATCAGTACTGCAAGACGCAAGGAATCAGACATCAAACGACACCTCCAAGACACCTCAGCTGAATGGCCTAGCTGAGAGGATGAACAGAACCTTGTGCGAGAGGATCAGAAGCTTGCTGTCACAAGCCAAGCTGCCGAAGACATTTGGGGGGGAGGCACTCATCACAGCAGTTCATGTTTTGAACATGTCCCCAGCGGTCGCACTGAAAGGTAATGTTCCTAACCAAGCTTGGACAGGTAAAGAAGTGTCATACGAGCACTTACGTCTTTGGGTGCAAAGCATTTGTACACATCCCAAAGGACGAGAGATCCAAGCTTGATGCAAAGACGCGACAGAGTGTCTTTATTGGCTATGGTCAGGATGATTTCGGCTACAAACTATATGATCCTGTGGAGAAGAAGATTGTCAGAAGCTGAGATGTTGTCTTCGTTGAAGACCAGTCCATAGAAGATATCAGAAAGGAGATGGAGACAATGTCTCAGCAATACAGAGATGTGAATCCAGAACCTCACACACCGGTGCCAGTACAAGTTGAAGATGAGGTTCCCAGACATGACGGTACAGGTGATGAAGCTCCCAAAGATGATGATCATGATCAACCACCAGTACCATAAGCTACACCAACAGTTCCACAGAGAAGGTCTGACAGAGAAAGGCGACCTTCAACCAGATACTCTGCATATGAGTATGTGCTGCTTACTGACGGGGGAGAACCTGAGAGCTACCATGAGGCTTTGGAAACAGAGGACAGAGAAAAGTGGGAGGACGCCATGCAAGATGAGATGAAATCGTTGCATGACAATCACACTTTTGAGTTGGTGAATTTGCAAAAAGGCAAAAGGGCTTTGAAGAACAAATGGGTGTACAGGGTGAAGCAACAGGAACACACTTCACAACCCCGGTACAAAGCCAAACTAGTCGTCAAGGGATTCAATCAGAGGAAAGGCATTGACTTCGATGAAATCTTCTCTCCAGTTGTGAAGATGTCATCCATCATAGTGGTACTAAGCTTAGCAGCGAGCCTCGACCTGGAAGTTGAGCAGATGGATGTCAAGACCGCATTTCTTCACGGGGATCTGAAGAAGAAGAAATTTATATGGAGCAACCAGAAGGCTTCAGAGTCAGCGGGAAAGAGGACTATGTGTGCAGACTCAGGAAAAGCCTCTACGGTTTGAAACAGGCACCGAGACAGTGGTACGTGAAGTTTGAGTCAGTTATGGGGGAGCAGGGATACAAGAAGACACTTCAGACCATTGTGTATTCGTTCAGAAGTTTTCTGACGATGACTTTATCATCTTACTGTTGTAATGTAGATGATATGTTGATAGTTGGCCGGAATCAATCGAGGATTGATAATTTGAAGCAGCAACTGAGTAAGTCTTTTGAGATGAAAGACTTGGGGCCAGCTAAACAGATTCTTGGCATCAGGATCGGACGTGATCGGAAAGCCAGGAAGTTATACTTGTCACAGGAGGAGTACATCGAGAAGGTACTTCAGAGATTCCAGATGGACAAGGCTAAAGCGGTTAGCACTCCTCTTGCTACCCACTTTAGATTGAGCACGCAGCAGAGTCCCTCTACTGAGACAGGGAAGGAGGAAATGAAAGGGTTCCATACACCTCAGCAGTGGGAAGTCTTATGTATGCCATGGTGTGCACGAGGCCAGACTTAGCACACGCAGTTGGATTGGTCAGCCGGTTTATGTCAAACCCAGGATGGGAACACTGGAATGCTGTCAAATGGATTATGCGGTATCTTCGAGGCACATCCAAGATGAGGTTATGTTTTGGAAGCAGCGACAAACCAGTGTTGATGGGCTACACCGATTCAGATATGGCAGGAGATGTGAGATACCCGAAAGTCTACTTCGGGATATCTGATTACTCTCTCAGGAGGAGCTGTGGCATGGCAGTCGAGGTTGCAGATGTGTGTTGCACTTTCTACAACAGAGGCGGCGGAATTCATTGCAGCGACGGAAGTTGCTTGCAAAGGATTGCTGTGGATGAAGACATTCGTCCAGGAAGATTGGGTTTCAAGCAGGAGAAGTACATTTTGTACTGCGATAGCCAGAGCGCTATCTATCTCGGTAAAAATTTCACCTTTCATTCAAGGTCAAAACATATCGATGTGAGGTATCACTGGATACGGGACGTCCTGAGCTCAAGGTTGTTAGAACTCAGGAAAATTCACACCGACGACAACGGTGCCGATATGTTCACGAAGATTTTACCGAAGGAGAAGCTTGAAATCTGTCGAGCCATAGCCGGGATGACAAAACTCTCCACATAGTCAGAGTGGGGAGATACAGAGAACTACGGTTGGCTTGATCCCAACTCAGGGTACGTAGGCAGTCACACAGATGCAGCCAGGGGAGGATCCTTTGGAGGATCCGGATTTGGATGATTAATGGTCGGCTCAGATTTTGGGAAAATCTTCACCGAGGGGGAGATTTGTTGAAGACAGCTGTGCTTTGCATGGCTAACAGCCATGCAAAGCGTGTATGTGTTGTGTTGCCAGTTGCAACACAGCTGCAACACGTTTCCACCAAAACGTGTTGCAATAGTGCACACGTTTTGGTGGTTATTTAAGGAGCCCAAAAACCATTGTTAGATGCATCCCTGAAAATCCCTAAATGTGTGTGAAAGTGTAGTGAGAGTGATTGGTGAGAGTTTTTTGTAAAGCTTGTATTCGAAGCTTTGTAATTCTTTTGTGGGTATATAAAAGAAGAGTTTTCTCTCAAATTATCCTCTATTATTGTGTGTTTATTCAAAACACTTTGAAATCATAGCAGAATTAGGCGAGAAGTACATCACAAAAATTACAAATAATTAAGGTTGATTATGCAAATCACAATGGCAAATCTCTTTACGTTAATTTAACACAAAATTTTGCTTAAATTACGAAACCCACCCTTTAAGTTAATTTCCTTCAATATTTCAAAATATAAATTGGAGGATAATATCAAAGGATAAGATGAAGACTAAAATGAGACTAAATTAGGATTAATCTAACCCATACATTTTTCTATGATTAATGATATATGAAAAAGAGATGACAAAATGATGATACAAATTATTTCTATAATTTTTTATGTTAATTATCAATCACACGGTGGGGCAAAAATTAATTTTCACAAAAAATAAAAGATACTCTTAATTTTAACGAGAGTAAAACAAAATTATCTCATTGACAGATCATACATTTCATTAATTTATATGAAATATTTTAATAAATTTTCGAATTGAGCAAGAGCGATTGTCCTCACTCATCTCTTAGTGGTTTCGTCACTGAGTTCACATATATATTTATTTATTTCAACCATGATTATTAGTTGTGTTAACATAAAATGAAATATTGATGTATCATCAAAAATATAAATGATTCATGTAAAGTACATACTTATGTATATGATCTGATAATGTCGAATTCTTAGAAATAAATTTACCACCAAACAAAAAATTCATAACTTTCTTCATGGTACATAATTATAAATCGAGTTTCTTTATTAAAAAAAAAAGAAAATTATTTACGAGACACTTAGGTTTTAATAAAAGTATATATTACCGTTTAGATTTTCTAACAATGACACTGCAACACATAAGTTTTTTGTTTATCAACTAGCCACTTTTTCATTGATAACATTAGAATCAATTAAAAATATATAATAAAAGACTATTTTACCCTTAATACTATTTAATAAAATAATAGCTCATTAATACAAAATTGAAATGTTGGGGTGCACTGAAGTTGTCATAATTCCTTCTAATGAATAAGATAATCAACATGATTTAGTATCGATAACGTAGTGAAATCATAGAGCATCAACTATTCGGAAAATCTTTACCGAAAAAACTAGTGATCTTCAAAAATTCATTTGTTCAAATTCATCTTCTAAGTTTCTCCTAAATTTGGAATCAAAGTCACTTTTTTTTTCAGCTCTAGAATTGATATTTAGGGACATTTTCTATTTTTTAAGAGAGCATCCTTTAGTTTTCACTATAAAGTAATAAACGAACATGGGTGACAATAAGGAACACTGCCAAAAGATAATTATAGGTGCCCTAATTTATGGCCTACTATCATAAGCCATGTGTTACTCTCCAAACAAAGCTTTCTCAATAGGATTCCTTAGTGGATGTGGTAGTAATAGAAGATCCAATAATATTTAGACACATGTAACACATCTATAACAAAGTTGCAGAATAAATCATATTCTGAAATATTACCGTTGAAAGTCACACGACTATCACTGATCAATAATCATCGGAGTACTTTCACTCCATAAAGAACTCACTTCGGAAATTCAGAATGGTAATTCTTCATAGTAAACTAGTTCAAAAGTAAATCCACCGAAAATTAGAAAGCATTTCGAAATACTCAAGTCAATAGAGTTTGATTATAATCCACTTATCTTAAAATATAAATACACTGCATGATAGATGAAATTAATGACATAATCACATTATACTAAACTAAACATACAAGAATAGAGCGTGACACATCAAATATACATCTGACGCCAACATTCCACGTGTCTAAACAACATTAATCCACAAATCCTAATGAAATTGTGGAACTGTAAATAGAAGATTGATAGATCCAAGAAAGGTTTTGGTCAATCAATTTAAGAAACATTCTCTGAAACTTTAACTTACAAGAAAAAATATTACTTGTCTTTATATTTCGGACTTCGAAAACAATATCATTTTTTTAAAAGAAAAGGCCGACTTGAGCGTTGGAGTGTGCTAACATGCAAGACACTCAATTTTACTCTCAACACGTCAATATTGATTACGAAACCAATATTCAGAGGATCATGTCCATTCAAGCCCAGATTTTAACTTTTAACTCCTTCAAGTAATAATGAAAGGATCCTTTTATATATGTGTATATAAAAGTTGCAATAGTCAACATAACCTTATAACATAT
This sequence comes from Zanthoxylum bungeanum, assembly GCA_019454045.1. Lineage (NCBI taxonomy): Eukaryota > Viridiplantae > Streptophyta > Magnoliopsida > Sapindales > Rutaceae > Zanthoxylum > Zanthoxylum bungeanum. The sequence continues at coordinate 31,147 of SKCR01050291.1, forward strand.
CTAATGGATGTAGAAACTAAGGCATACATATTTTTTTTCCCATATTTTCTGTTGTACATGACTAGTTATTGGGTCAGTTCTAATTGCGAAGGTAAATGTAAGTATAAGAAAGAATGAGTGAGATTAACATCTATTAAGTTAATAAAATATATTATAAATAAAAATGATATGAATGCAATTGATTAATAATTTTTTAAAGTGGTTAATAATTTATTATATTTGTGAACTTATTTTTGAAGATTATCTCTATATCACCAAAGAATTATGATAATATTAATGAAACACCTAATCTTTTTATTTTATATCAGGAACCACTATATCAGATGATTTGATAAAAATATCTTTTTAATATTATCATGCTCTTAACATTGTTAATGGAAAAATAACTTATTGATATTAAACAGAAAATCTATGTATTATAATATCATTATCAGAAAATATTAGTGGTGATATGTATCTCGGATAAAATCTTTACGTCTCGGAGATAATTTTTCAAAAAAAATTATAGGAATTATGGTTTTTGATAATTTTAATTGCTTTTATGTTTTGGTGTGTGAATCGAGTGTGGGTAGCCACAAGCTATAAATTTTTACATCCAATTGAAATACGCCATATTACACCAAATAAAAATCTCCGGTAAGTTGCAATTTACACTGAACGGATTCGAGGCTACCGAACCGAGTTCAAAGTTCAAACACTTTAACGAAGTCCTTTATTTCATTAAAATCTTTCCTTTATTTTAACCATATGTAAATTTTGTCTGATTCCTTGTGTCACTGTCACGGCTCATTAGGGTTTACAGGTTCCCCCCTCTTTAGTTCTCTCTGTTTTAGGTATTGGTTCAATAACAATTCCTTTGTATGCGAATCTATTTTTTCCCCTTATTTACTTATATATTCTGCTTTTTATATAAATTATTCTTAATTGTATTAAATTCAGATAATTAATGGGTGTGATTGGCACTTCATCATCATCATTCCAATATTTGCTGAAATCCAACTTCCCAAACAGACCCTTTTGCTCATTTGAAGGAAAGCAGAGAAGGGTCATTTCTATGTCCTCCATTTTACCTGTAGAGCAACAAGTGAATGAGGGTCAACGGAGTTTGACCGGTGACTCATTTATTCGATCACATTTGAGGAAATTGAAACCTTATCAGCCTATTTTGCCTTTTGAGGTATTTTGAGAACCACCCATTTGAGCTATCTCAATGTTCTTGCTTTATTCAGTTTGTATTTTTATGCTGATTGGTGCTATAGATTGTGTGATTATGTCTGAAACAATTTTAATACTAGGCATTTATAATAAACCGTTTGAGTGTTTTTCTCCTTTTTGCTGCTACAATTCATTTTATTGACATTTGACAATGCTTCTAAGTTAATGGTTGGGTGAGCTAATGCCAATTGAATTTGTTTCTTTGAATTCAGAAGTCACTTGAGTCTTGAATGTTGACGGTTTTGTTTGGATAGGTTTTCTGTTGCCAGTGGTGTGGGTTTGTCACTTTTGTTTTCTAGATTCTTTACTTGGGTGCTAAAAAAAGCCATTTTGTAATTTCATTTCTTTACCTGGTTGTCTGCTATGTGTTCAACGATGAACAACTAGATAAGCTAACTCATAGTTTCTCGAGTCTCTAGTCTAGACTCATGTAAATTGCTAATTCAATTTTTAGGTTGATGGTACAAACTTGAGGCTAGAAAACTTGAAGCTAACTCATAGTTTCTCGAGTCTAAGTTGCTTCAGCTGTTTCAAATAGATTTAGTTTCCTACTGTTAATCCTTATAAAGTCGATTCACACTCCATACTTCCCCCCTTGAATATGTCCTCATGTTAATTGATGAGTTAATTTTCATTTAAATACTGGGTTCCTTCTTATAGGTTTTGTCAACACAACTTGGAAGAAACCCTGAGGACATCATCAAAATAGATGCAAATGAGAATCCTTATGGTCCACCTCCAGAGGCAAGTCATATGCAGCATCATACTTTACTTTAGCACAGTATTAATTTTCTATGATCATTTGTTTATATTCCAATTTCCAAGTCTGGTTACTGTTGATTACCTTTGATCTCCTAAGTACAAGTTTCAGATTGTTTGTAGGTTAGTGAAGCTTTAGGGCAACTGAAATTTCCTTATATCTATCCTGACCCTGAAAGCCGTCGATTGCGAGCTGCCCTTGCCGAAGATTCAGGGCTTGAATCAAATCATATTCTTGTTGGCTGTGGTGCAGATGAACTCATTGATTTGATTATGCGGTTAGTCCTTATCAAGTGACACTTGTATTACCTCTTACAACACTACTTGTTATTTTTTTCACTTCAAAAACTGAAAATCTCTAATATCCAGTTGTTTTTCTAATTAATCTAACATTGCAGATGTGTACTAGATCCTGGTGACAAGATTCTGGACTGTCCTCCAACATTTACAATGTATGAGTTTGATGCTGCTGTTAATGGGGCAGTTGTCGTCAAAGGTACATAGAAGATTTTTAGTAGTTTTGAGTTTCAATATTAGACATGGGTTATCCGATTTGCACTCCTTAGTTCATAGATGTCGAAATTGTAGGTTGGAAGGGGCCAAGGTTTAAAAACTGATGTTTGAAGGAGCTAGAGTTAATCAATTGGCTTCTTAGCCTCTTAGGTTTGCAAAGGAAGAGTTATCAGATCTGGTTTAAATAATTGTTTGGTTTGGTTTTCAATATGAAGAGATAAAAGAAAAATGCATATTCCACTTGCTTAATCAGATTATGATTCCCAAAATCACAAGGATTAGAAATCTTGACCAACAAAAGACAACCTATTAACTCAAATTACTGAAATACCAAATTTGAAATTTAGCTACTACCCTTAACAAAAGTCACAACTGATTCATACCTGAAAATTCGAGCAAAATAGAAATTCTACAGACTAAAACTCAATAGAACTACTGAGTTACAGGTTCAATGACTCAACTTCCTGGACCAAAAAGTCTTCTTTGCTGTGTTTGCCATGGCTTCTGCTGCTGGCTTAGAGAGTGGGAAGTTTTATTAGCCAACTTGTTGATATTACAGAGTGGGAAGTTTTATTAGCCAACTTGTTGATATTGCATCATTCATGTTTGTTCTTTTTAAGATTTGAATTTTTACTCTTATAAAAAAAAGAGTAATGATATATGGACTAAAGGGTGGCAGAAGAGTGACTAACATTAATCATAAAGTACATGTACTATACCGTTCAAAAGTTTTAGTCACCCTTAGTTCGTTTATCATTTTCCAAAAAAGATAGATTTGACTTTATACAGTGATCTTCTGCAGTTCCAAGAAAGTCAGACTTCAGCTTGAATGTGGAACTCATTGCAGATGCTGTTGAGAGAGAGAAGCCAAAATGCATATTTCTAACTTCTCCAAACAATCCAGATGGAAGGTTATTTTAAACTGTTTATGTTCACTGGCTGTGTGTTTCTGTATACATGTTTGTGTTTGTGTTTGTGTTTGTGTCACATAATGTTATCCAAAGGTAATTCAGCGGTAAACAGTCTTGTCCATATACCAAAAGAATTATTATTTATATGGTTTTGATGTCTAATATCAAGTTCATACCTAAATCCAATACTTCTGAGTTTTCATGTTTCCTTCATGTGACCACCCATGAAATTTGGGAAATTTGTTTTGGTATGTTTTTTTTTTAAAAAATTATTGGAATAAACAACATACACTTTCTGAAGAGTTTCACTTTTTTTATTCTTCACAGTTTTCACGTGCTAGAGCTCCCTTCCTTTTCTGAAGTTGATGCATCAAGTGTTTTTGCAATTGAAACTAAACGTATCATCTAACATAGTCATGCATCCCAATAGTTATCTTGCGACTTTCTTTAACATGGACAAAGCTGTTGACCCCATTGCCCAACATGTACTGAGTTGTTGATTTTGTGGAATTATAAGGAAATTGAATCTGCTCACAATTATTGGTTTAACTTCACAAGTACTAGTTTAAATTTTGGCATTCTTGTTAATTGGTGTATTTGGCATCTCTGAAAATGTCTAGCTGGGGTTTTTCGCTTCAGATTTGGAATTATTTTCTCATATACCTTGTATATTTCTTGCTGACCCATTATTTGGCTATGTTATTGATTCAGTATCATCAATGATGAAGATCTCTTGAAGATCCTTGACATGCCCATATTAGTGGTGCTGGATGAAGCATACATCGAGTTTTCAGGGCTGGAATCCCGGATGAAATGGGTGAAGAAGCATGATAATTTGATCGTCCTTAGGACATTTAGCAAAAGAGCTGGTAAGATCATACTATCTTGATTATTCTTCTTACAAACAGTTAAATGTTTAGATTATTATTTCTTCCTTGTGCTACTAGATAAAGGAATTTGATACCTTATAAGTTGTAGGATGTTGTTTCCTTAGTTACTTTTTGTGTTGTGAGATTGATCAATAAGAGAAGTACGACAAGTTTTTGTTTACCACTCTCCCTTGTATTATTTCCTCCACTCTTCTTTATAAAAGATATTTTGCTACCTTAGGTAATAGTGTAATACTCCTTATCTAAGCTTTGATATTCTAACTTCCAGCCTCCTCTCTATGTCAGTGTGTGGATTTGTCTTGTTAGGTGGGATCTTTGCTGATTCATTATAATAAACTGCATTACAAAATAATAAGACTTTTCTGATTCATTCCATCCTCAAATTAATTATCAGCAGCAAATTACTAAAATTTAAATTTAAGAATGAAACTGGGTGCAGGTTTAGCTGGACTCCGTGTTGGATATGGGGCATTTCCTCTGAGCATAATTGAGTATCTCTGGCGAGCAAAGCAACCTTATAATGTCTCTGTGGCTGCTGAAGTCGCTGCATGTGCGGCTTTGCAGAATCCAACATATCTGGAGGTTTGTCCTTTATGAGTTTTGGGCCTTATTTGATACTCGTTTAATTCTCTCATCCAAATATATCAACAGAATGGATAAAATGAAACACCTTGTTCTTCGGCATAATTCCTAATATCTGTCTACGATGTTTACCAGAAAGTTAAAGAGATGTTGATACAAGAACGGGAGAGGCTTTTCAAACTTCTCAAGGATGTACCATTTCTCCATCCATATCCAAGCTATTCTAATTTTATTCTTTGCGGGGTTACATCTGGAAAGGACGCTAAGAAGCTAAAGGTACCTATCCTTTTCTGCAAATCCCTGCTTTACATATCAAAATAATTTTAAATCTGCGTCCAGCAGTCATCAAGAAATTCACTCATTGAATGACCATAAGAAGTGCATCATGTACCCATTTCATTGCAGTTAAAATTAACGATGGTAGATGGTTTGTTATCTTTCACTTCAACCATGTGTCGTAACATTTCATACCTTGTCTCGCAGGATGACCTTGCAAAAATGGGTGTGATGATCCGTCACTACAATAACAAAGAATTGAAGGGCTACGTTCGTATGTCTGTTGGGAAGCCAGAACACACAGATGCCTTGATGGAGGGCCTCAAGCGCCTGTATTAATTCCTCGTGTTAAAGCTTGGACACCAGCCGCTGACAACACCCTGTCCATTTTTTATCCTATCATATGTATGCACTTTAAAACCCTCTTATATATCTGTTTTTAGATTAACAGTAACTGTTTAGCTGCCGAGTTAATTTCTGACTGAATAATTGGCCCATCGTCTTCTTGTAATGGAAAGTTTTTGAGGAATGTTCCAAAGATACCTTGGCTAAGTTTCCATTTGTATTTTGATATCACATTGGTTGGATGAACTGAGGAGGACCACTATAGGAGTGTGCAGATGGTCAACCGTAGTCAAAGACTATGTTTAACCTACAATACTGCCTGACCCTGAGGTAACAAATCGGAGTAGAACGATTCTTGGCTAAAAAACTGAAGAGTTTTTGAAGTTTGTAAATATATAAAGGGGTCGTTTGAAATTAATCCAAATGGGATTATGGGAGAATCCAAACTAAGCAATAAATCGATAATTATCCAAATATCATTATCGTTCACAATTCCAGCCAATTGGCTTACAGCTAACCAGATTTAGTAATTTACCAAAACAGACATCAAGGATTCAAATCTAACAGCTGACAGACAGGTGAGGTGACAACTGTCCCCCAATAAAAAGATAAAGCAATACGGCAGGATCGGAGGTCATTTCCGTCAATTCATCCCCTCAACTTATAAATCGAACGAATCCAAATCCATCAACCGCCTCTCTCCTCCGGCACTTTCATCGCCGATCGCCCAAAAAAATATTTTTTTTTCTCCCAACACTCTCTTCACTCCTTAAAAAAAAACAACTAAATAAGGAATTATAAAATAAATAAAAACATTATTTGTTATTGAATTTTTGACAATGCGAGAATGCCTCAGTACAGGCAATCGGGGACGGAGAGATACGGCGCACTCCACCATCACCACAACTCAAACGGCGCGTCGTTTAACGACCACATGACGGTCGGGATTCGCGCGGCGCAGTACAACAAGCCAGCTCGGGCTCGCCGGACGGCTCGCTCCGACAAGGCTAGCCGCCGCCTGTCGATCGGCTCGGTTATTTTTGTCCTCTTGCTCGTGCTTCTCGTCACTGTTTTAGCGTCTTATTACATCTCCGGATATAGTATTCACAATGACGATTATCAAGATAAAGGTCAGTTCATTTTCAATTTTGAGAAGAAAAATAATTATTTTCGAATAATGTCGGTAATTATTTTGTTTTTGAATTAATTAACTTTACTTATGGAACTCAAATTCAGTTACCAAGTAGTTGTATTACTATAGATTCAATTCAGCCAAAACAAATTACATTGTTCAGAAAGGAGTAAAATTTCAATTATTACTTTATCATATCGTACTGGTCTTGCATAAGTAAACATTGCAAAACAAGGTCGGGCTTCTTGTAGCTCAATAGCTTCTCTTGCCTTGTCGGTGAATATGTATGTAATGAAAGCTGAGCAGCTCAAGTGCTCAAGTCTGACTTTCAATTTTGAACAGTACAGATTTTTACTATAATTGCTGAAGATCTATTTGTATGTTTGGGTGCAGAACTGATTAGTCACAGTGCTGTGGATGATGAATTGAAGAACGACCTTGATTTTCTTACGAATGTGACACGGACAGATACATTTAAAGTCATCGGTTTTGGAAAGGGTTCAATAGGTCATGGACGAGATTCCAGATATTGGGATAAGGATGATAGGGGAAGGGATGATGATTATAGTAAGGATGTAGTAGAGCATACTAAGGATGAATCTACTAACGCAGGTCATGTTTCTGTGAAAGTGGACAGTGGCTCCAAGAAAATATCTGTTAATTATCCTCATAAGGGTTCAGACCGGAAAGGAGTTGGGTTGTACAATGAAGCAGGACGTAATGAATTGAAATTGTATGAAGCAGAATATGAGGCATCTCTTAAGGGTGCAGGCCGGTCAGGAAATGACAGTGGAAATGAAAATCAGCAATCTAGAGATAAGGTTTTTGGAGTTGACAGTGAGCCTATTGATGTGGATGATGACTATAACAATAATGTTCAATTTCATGACACTCAAGTAGAAGAATATGATGATTCTGGACAAGATAAGGGTGACCACTCTGATGGAGCAAAAATCCAGAATCAATATCGAAGAGAGTCTTCTGATTTTAATGATGTTAGAAAGCAACATCAGAATGTTGCAAAGGAGGTTAAGGTATCTTCTCTGAAATCTCAAAACTCAGACAAATTTGATGCAAATCAAAGACAGGTCAGTCTTGTTGGCGATCAATCTACTAAAGCTTCACCAAAAAAGAAAGTGAGACGCCATAAATTTTCCCGTAAGTTTTTTTGTTACTGTTACTATTGTCATATTTCTTTTCATTTAAACCACATTCTGTACTATTGAAGCTGATGTGTGCCAGTCTAACCTGGATTTCTTTTCTAGACTTTGCAATGGAACTATGCAAATTAATCTTGAAGTGTGATATTGATATATGGTTCATCACTGTAACTCTTACCACCTTAGAAATTCTGAAAAATGCTATTAGAGATAGGCATGCCTATGGACTAATAATATAGATACTAGATAGGCAATGAATTTGCTTTGTACTGTATTAACAGTTAAGTAGGCATATGCCTTTAGAAATTTCTCGATCTTCTATGTTCACTGAGTTTTAGACTGGTGACTACGACCAGATCCTACACCTTCAGAAGTTAGGAACTTCTGTATATTAATATGCCCCAGGGGTTGTGAAACATACCTCTTTGTTGCCTCCAAAGATCGTTTACTTCTTAAACATCTCCACCCTCCACACCCTCTCCCCCTCCCTTTTTTATGTCTGAAACTCCTTGGGGCTGTGTTCATGAGTTTCTGTTCAGTTTGTTGTTCTATTTGAGGCACTGTTTATATAGGATTGCGCCTTGTAACTCGGCGGCTTAAAATATCCAAGTCTAGACATTCTGTTTACATTATTCATAAAATACTTAGTTCCATAAATTTTGCTTAATTTCTTTCGGTTTATTGTTTGGATGTTGTCACTTTAAATTTAAATTTGTTATCCATGCCTGATGTGTCTGGTTCAAATTTTTTAGGGTCATGTGAGATGAAGTTCTTAAATTCTACTACACAGCTTGTGGAGCCCTTGGAAAGTCGAAAATTTGCAAGATTTTTCTTGCAGTATACAGAAGTGGAAGAGAAACCTGATGGAGAAGCCTTATGGGAACCTAGATTTGCCGGGCATCAAAACCTACATGAGAGGGAAGAATCTTTCTTAGCCCGTGACCAAAAAATAAATTGCGGTTTTGTTAAAGCTGCTGAAGGATATCCAAATACCGGATTTGACTTGGCAGAAGATGATGCAAATTACATCAGTAGATGCCACATTGCTGTGATTTCATGCATTTTTGGAAATTCGGATCGCTTGAGGATACCTGCTGATAAAATGGTATGAATAAAAGTACTGTGTATATTTGCTATGCTTTTTCCAATATCCAAGTGCTTGTGATAGAAGAAAAAGTATTTCAATAGTACAAGTTTGGCAGAATATAACTTTTGGGTTAATAGTTCGGTACACTATTCTGAAAAGTTTATTAATTATATTATGTTAAACTGTTATTGATGAACTTGAATCATAAATAAGGCACTGTACAAAAAAACTGTTGTGTGAATTCAAAATTGAGCGCAGAATTTTGTAACTTTTGTGAAATCTTCTTGTACTGTTATTATGAGTGCAATCCCTTGGTATGCAAGTTAGATTGCTGAGATTTTGAATTTTAATTTTAATTTTCATTTGTGATGCATATCTCCTAGAAATCCTAGTAATTTTTATACCACAATGTGATTTGAAATTGTAAATGGGGCCTCAGTTACTTTTTTCTTCTTCAGATCACTCGTTTATCAAAGAAAAATGTCTGCTTTGTTATGTTCATGGATGAGCTCACTTCGCAAACACTTTCTTCTGAAGGTCGAATACCAGATAGAACAGGTTTTATTGGTTTATGGAAGATAGTTGTGGTGAAGAATCTTCCTTATGATGATATGCGCAGAGTGGGTAAAATACCAAAATTGTTGCCACATCGACTATTTCCATCTGCAAGGTGAGAGTTAGATTCAACAGAATGTAGACTTGTTTGTAGTATAATGCCAATATTCAGCCATATATCGGTCTTTTAGCTTAATGTTTATTCCTCCTATCCTAACACAATTCATTTGTTCTCTTTCTATATACATTTGTGTTTTTATTTATACTATCTTATTTAATTATGAAATTGAGTCTGACCAGTCATGTTGATGAGCCTTTAGATTTAGACATAACTCTTTCTCTTGGACCCATGCAAAGCACAAAAATTCAGAGTAATTAAATGATAATTTGGAATCCGATTAACTGCTGGTAAATTTAGTTGATCGACTGGACTAACCCACATTTCCTAGCTGCTTTTTATGAATGTAAGGTAATAAACTCAACATGCCAAACTGTTAGGTGTTTTAGAGCCATATTGCTGCATGATTTGTCTCTTGAACCAGTTAGCTTTTATTTTTTATTTTTTCATTTTTTAGCCAAGTAGATTGAATTGAAAGTAGAAATATTTACAAAAGGTGAAACCAGTTAGATAATCAGGTCTTCAATAAATTTGAATTAAAAGTAGAAAGATTTACAGAAGATGAAACCAGTTAGATAATCAGGTCTTCGAAAAAGATCATTTACTTGAACGATTTAGAATGTTGAATGCAGAAACCTGATTTATGGAGATTGTCACCGTATATTGATGTAGTCCCCGACACCATTGAGGTGAAAAAGAAAAGAATGGAAATAACTATTTATTATACTTGCAACCAAATATTTGAATATTTCTATTTCAGAATTGTGTTATATAGGAGCAGATTTTCGGAGAGTGTTTCATGCAAAGGCTGTGGCTTCTTTTTGTCTAAGCTCTACATTTGAACTTTTGTCAGATACTCGATCTGGTTGGATAGCAAATTACGACTCCAACGTGACCCTTTACTCATCTTGGAATATTTCTTGTGGCGTAAAGGTTATGAGTATGCCATTTCTAATCACTATGACCGGCATTGTGTTTGGGAAGAAGTTGCACAAAATAAGAAGTTGAACAAATATAATCAAACTGTGATTGACCAACAATTTGCATTCTACCAGTCTGATGGGTTGAAAAGATTTGATCCCTCAGATCCTGAGAGGCTTCTTCCCAGTAGTATGTGTTTCATCAACCTTATACGATATACTTTTGCTTGTACAGATACATGGATAAATTTACTATTTTATGTTACATTTCAGCTTTGCTAAACTTATTTTCTACCACCCATGACCCACCCAGCCACATTGTCTCTCTCTAAAAGTGAGATTCATTTTGTTCTGTCTGCAGATGTTCCGGAGGGGTCTTTCATCGTGAGAGCACACACTCCAATGTCAAATTTGTTCTCTTGTCTTTGGTTCAACGAGGTTGACCGTTTTACTTCGCGTGATCAGCTAAGTTTTGCTTATACTTACCAGAAATTGAGAAGGATGAATCCCGACAAGATGTTTTATCTTAACATGTTTAAGGTATGCCATTGTATCATTTATTTTTCAACTTAGTCAAATGGAATGGAATTAAAACTAAAAAATCATACTAGCCATTAAAAGTTTCTTTCGACAAATGTTTCAATAGAGGAAAGGTATATCAAAATCGTGATTTAAAGTTTTTTTTTGCTTCCATGCATCACAGGACTGTGAGCGGAGATCTGTAGCTAAACTATTTCGTCATAGGTCAGTTGAGAAGCGAGATGTTCGTCAACAAGCAGCAACATAAAGTATGTGCCATACTCCGGATGCTCCTTTTTCCTGCATACACTATGCCTTCTGCTGCAATTGGCTCGACATGTTGTAAAGGTCGTGGTTGCTGATGCAATGCTTTGTATTCTACACCTTGGAATTCAACAAAATCTGTTGAGGTGAACATTTCTGCAGCCATTCGATATCAATGCAGTGAAAGAAAATCTCATACCCATTTACCCAATTCATTTTACACATTACTAGTGGCAAGTGAAGCACGCCCAATACTTTGTATTACACAATTCCACTACAAGTAGTATTTTTTTGCATTTTCATTTTTATCATTTGGTGATCAAGTTCATTGTTGTATGTATACAAAATTTTGATGGGATATTTGGAAAATTTGATTGGGAATTCTACAAATTCAAGCTTACAATTTACATGATTGAAAAACTGCCAGTTTCATTGTTAGCTTACAATTTGTAAGAACGCGTGAAATAAGTCGTTCAAACGGGTGGCTGCGGTTCCAGAATCGAATTGCAAAATTCCGGTTCTGGGATTGGTTTCGAACCGTAGGTGTGAGCAAAAATTGTTTCGATTTCGGTTCCGGTTTCGCGTAGAACCGGAATCTATCCAGAAAAAATTGGTTCCTAAGTGGACCGGAAACTACCCAATTAAATATGATACTTTATTAATCGGTTCTAATTCGGTTCCGCATGGAACCGGAACTTACCCAATTAAATAGGGTATCCGAACCTATCCAATTAAATATGGTACACTATTAATCGGTTTCAATTCGATTCTGATCTAGTTTTAATTTACCATATTTATTTTTTATTGTCGAACTTTGAAAATATAATTATTTCTCACACTTGAATATTACATAATATTTTCGGCAACTATTCATACAAAAAATAAAACAATAAATAATATTGGGTTTAAATTGGTTATAAAATTGTGTTTAAATTGAGTTTTAAAACTGATTATGAAATTGAGTTTAAATTGAATTTTAATTTGGTTCCGAAATTGGTTCTAATTCGGTTCCCAAAACAGGTTCTGATTCCGGTTTCGAAATTCGATTTCCAAAACAAGTTTCGATTCCGGTTCCGTAATTCGGTTCCCAAAACAGGTTCCAGTTCCCAAAATAGGTTTCGGATCCGTCTATGACAGAACAGGAACTGGACCGTTTAAATTCAGTTCTTCCATTTGGAACCAGAATCGGTCTTGTTCCAACTGG
>SKCR01050292.1:0-39315 GCA_019454045.1 Zanthoxylum bungeanum
TACAGTCGACTCTCGTGGAACCATTAAGATAAGGTTATCAGAGTCCTCTTTCGCTTCGGTAGTAGACTTCATTTTCTTCCCCGCATAAATCATTTCGGTCGACTTCACCTTCTCTGCTACTCTCTCACTTGAAATTACTTCCCTTTTCTGAATTCCAGTTTCTTTTTCGACTTCTGGTTTTTTCTTCTTCGACTTCCTCGACTTCCTCCGGCTCTTCATCTCGTCAAGTGAAGCTACTGTGAATGGTCCAGTCATCATTTCCTCTACGCATAAAAGTTCTTCAGATTTTAGGGGATCTCGATATCTAGACTTTCCATATAATATTCGACACGACCATCTACAATTAATCATGAGTAAAACGTCATTACAGGAGGCCAGAACTTTACCTCATCCTTCTCGATGATAAATCTCCTTCCACAATGGAGTTGCCCTTAATCTCTTTTCTGCTAAGATGGTCTTACAATGTCTTTCCTCGGCCGACAGGGATAAAATGGCTTTGGTGTTGGAGATTGTATGTGCAGTCGTGACGAATGACTTATTTCGTAAAGGATCTTCAGCAACAAGCACATGGTTATTCAAATACGCAAGTATGATTCAGGGATTAAAATTTATAGAAAGAACGTTACTCACTCGGTAAACACCAAAACTCTGGGATTCGACCAGCCTCAGTCAATCCAAATATACCCTCACCCTTTGCAAAGAAATAATAGGACTGTCAATTTCCCCTATCATTAGTCGGCAATCTAGTAACTAAATGCTTCTTTCTCTGACGAAGGATCAATGTATATCTTCCTTTCTCCTTCAAATTCTCCTTCAGGTAGTACGTCTCTAAAACATCCTTTACTTCAAAGAGTACTCCCAACTCAAAAGACAAATATTCAATCGATAATAAAATCCTCCACGCATTTGGCATCAGCTGTGAAGGAGCAACTTTAAAATGATCCAAAACCTCCCAAACCAGTCTCAGAATAGGAATTCTCAATCCCACAAAAAATGGATGTACGTAGAATGTCATCCATCTCGGAACCTTGTAATCGATTCTTTCATTCAACGAAGGCACCCAGAGTTCCAGAGAATCAGGAAACCTATACATGCACTTGAGTTCCCTTAACACTTTCCCAGTCATTCGACTAGCAGGATTCTTAGATAATAAGTTAGTAGGTTCACTCGTACAAGGAAAGTCACTCGGCTCCCCAACAACGGGTAAAGACCTTAGTGGTTTGGCCTCGGTAGGGGTCTCTTGAGAAGGCCTAACCAGGGTAACTACGCCACCCTCGATCAACTCTTGGTACGACCAATCTTTGTATACTTCATCCTCATTGGTCTCACTTGACGATTCGACATAACTATCAATCTTGGCACTTAAGCTGCCTAAGGATTCTCCACTCGACATCTTCCAAACGACAAGCATATAAACAACTAAACTCATTAGTAACCCACCTCCTAAATATCAAAACCCACGAACACAATTTTAAAACAATTCACACAAACCCAAAGATCAAACAACCAATTTTACCTAAGAAAATCTTGAATCAATACTATGAATGTTTAAAGAAATTGAAGAACTAGAGGAAGTTTTCGAAGAGTTACCTTGAAATACTTGATATCTCTCCTTACTCGACTTCCGAATGAGGCAAAATGAAGTATCCAAAGCTCTTTTATACACACTACTTAAATTGGTGCCAAAATTCCCGCCAAAAACTCCTCGTAATCCACACTAGGGTTTGCAATTGATGACTAGAAAGAGACGGGGAGATAATCTAAGTGTCGAATGAGGAAATATGTCGAGTGAAATTATTCCTAAACCATCATCTGGTTCAGTCGACCGGGGACATCCCCCAGATGACTCGTGTGGAGTCAAATAGTGTTATGGAATTCACTCCTAACATTCGACATGTCGAGTGAAATTATTCCTGAACCATCATCTGGTTTAGTCGACCGGGGACATCCCCCAGATGACTCGTGTCGAGTCAAATAGAATAAAGGAATTCACTCGTAACATTCGACATGTCAAGTGAAATTCCCCCTGAACCATCATCTGGTTCAGTCGATCGGGAACATCCTCTGATGACTCATGTCGAGTCAAATAGAGTTATGGAATTCACTCGTTACAAATGACATGTCGAGTGAAGTTACTCATGAACCATCATCTGGTTCAGTCAACCAGTGACATGCCCCAGATGACTCATGTCGAGTCAAATAGTGTTATGGAATTCACTCGTAACATTCAACATGTCGAGTGAAATTACTCTTGAACCATCATCTGGATCAGTCGACCGGGGAAATGCCCCAGATTACTCATGTCGAGTCAAATAGAGTTATGGAATTCACTCGACGAGTGAAATTACTCATGAACCATCATCTGGTTCAGTCGACCAGGGACATCCCCTAGATTACTCGTGTCGAGTCAATAGAATAAAGGAATTCACCCGTAATATTTGACATGTCGAGTGATATTTCCTCTGAACCATCATCTGGTTCAGTCGACCGGGCACATCCCCTGATGACTCGTATCGAGTCAAATAGAGTTATGGAATTCACTCGTTACAAACGACATGTCGAGTGAAGTTACTTCTGAACCATCATCTGGTTCAGTCGACCGGTGACATACCCCAGATGACTCATGTCGAGTCAAATAGAGTTATGGAATTCACTCGTTACAAACGACATGTCGAGTGAAGTTACTCATGAACCATCATCTGGTTCAGTCGACAAGTGACATACCCCAGATGACTCATGTTGAGTCAAATAGAATGAAGGGATTCACTCGTAACATACGATATGTCGAATAAAATTAGTTCGGAACCATCACCTGGTTCAGTCGACCGGGGACATCCCCATGATGACTCATGCCCGGTCAGATAGAATTATCGAATTCCCTGTCCAGACGACATGTCGACAGTGATACCTGGACTTCTTCTGTCCATACCAACATGTCGATTGGGAAAATTCCCAAAGCCTTCGACAATTATGGTCAAGCCAGTGACGCCTCATAGATTCTAGTCAAAAGCAAATGGAGACCTGAATTCTTCCTCTCAGTCCGTACGATGGGACGTAGATTAGCTTTGGACCACTGCCAAGATCGTTCGACTTACTCGAAGATACTCTCCAAGTCTAGGGCTTTCAGACTTAGAGAGTATGAGACAAACTGTACGGGCCAAATTTGGGTCCAGGGATAAAATCAACATTTACCCCAAGACCAACCACTAAACCTGGAGCCCATTAGCGGATCCAGCCTATAAACAAAATGTCATACAAGGAAGCTTCATGGGCCCAAATCCATTAACATGAAGAGAACCAACGGACACCATTTACTATAATCAAAAGAGAATCAGAATTCATAAACATCACCATAAAGTCGACGGTTTCAGAATATAGACAAACGATCATCAGTAATCAGACATAAAGTACCTGAGTTAAACCACCATTCAAAATGACTCCAACGGGCAGAAGAAGGACCCCACATCAGGGAACCTTTAAAAGAAGGAAGCAAAGGAATAGAGGAGGATCTTTTGGCATTACATCTACCTTCAGATAAAACATAATACCCCGCCCTCACTGCAATCAAACTGAGGTTGAGGTATCCTTAGACCTTAATCTTTTCACCTTCGATTCTTTCATATTTTTGCTAACTTGAGCGTCGGAGTGCCCACGGCTTCCACCACACCGGTGGGCAGTAACCTACTCGCTCGTTCTACCCTTATTTTGTAGGTTTGCTCGTGCCCTTCAACTCGTTCTAGATGGTAGACCTCGACCGAATTTAGCGTCTACATAAAATAATCTTATAAAAGCTAGATTGAAAACACCCATCTCTAAATTGTAGACCATCTTTTTGCCAAACTTTGCATTTGGACTATCTAGTAGACCATGTTTAGATCGATAATCTTATTTAATTTCAAATATTATGATAATCTAATCAGGTTTTGTACATAAAACAATTGAAGATTTCATATTAAAATAGCATGAGGGTCCATGAAATGGACAAATAGGAATCCTGACACAATGTACTGCCTATTTTCCAAGTCTAATAATCAATCGGTCAAAACCATAATAAAATCACTTCAAATTTGCCGCTTATGCAATTATTCTTGGCAACTCTTAGACTCAAAAAGTATTTCTTTTACAATTTATACAAGTCTGTGGTGGGATTTTTATGTCCGATAAATAAATGTGTTTGAAATATAATTGATTAATAAATTTATGATTCAATTTTATTTCGTGTGTTTATTTTGATTTACTTTACATAATATATGAAAATTTCGTGATTATTTATGTAGTTTTAAATTAAATATATATGTGTATGTAAAATACTACATACATATATGTATGGATAAAATTTAAACAGTAATAGTTGAATTTTATCTATGACTATGATTTGAAGTTGAGAATCTTCATATTAGAAAGTCATAAATATAGTTCATTCAATTATTAATGGTACAGTACTATCCAAACTGAAATACGTAGAGACTTAAAAATGAATGTATTTTATATAATAAGATTATATTAAATAAGATCATATGAAACTCAAATGTTCTTATAATTTTTGTTAAGTAAAGAACATCAATTTTATCATAATGATGATCATATATATGATGATTTTAATTCATTGTATTTAGCAAACTCCTATATTATTTTAATTTTTTTTTTGATTTACTCGGAATGATATTGTATTTATTACATTTCGTAAATCTTGTACTTTGGGAATGAGCTGAATGAATAGTTGGGAATGCTAACTTGATACCATGAAATACGTTCATAAGACTTACTTGTTTATTAGTTCAGGACCTGAAAGATTAGCGAGTAAATTCATAAAAATTATGAATTAATTATTCACTTGAGCACTAATGAAAGTCAATAATAAAGATGTAATTGGAGAGGTTAATGAATTTTATACCTTTCTCATTTACGAATCTTTTATGGAAGATCATTGCATAGGTAATGACTATATCAATGGACTAATACTTTGAATAATTAATTATATGATTATATGACTGTAATTATGGGTATTTAATGGAGTTACTACAGAATTAATAATTTCATTTGATTGATAAAAGAGTTTATAATTAATCAACGGAATTGTTGGAGCTTAGAATTATAGGTCCATCAGACCCCTCCTTATCTTCTATAACTGTTCAAATGATAATAATTGCGAAGAAAAATAATAGTGAATTATTTAAAATAATTGTGAATTATTTTACACTATATTTATTTCATATAACTCTTGTTTGGAAATTATGATAAAAGTTGACATAATATATATTTATCAATAGATAATGTATCGATTTATTAATTTATGAAAAATAATATTTGATTAATTAAATTTTAATTAAATGGGATTATATTTTCAAAAGTCAAAATTTTTAAAATCATCTTTTGATAATTAGAAAATTAATATTTGATTAATTTGATTAAATAAATATTAATAAGATAATATTTTATTCAAATTTATCTTAATTTCAAAAGTTGAAATTATGATAAAAGAATTTGAAATAAAAAATATGAAAAATATTTCATAAATTAAAAGATAAATATCAAATCATTTTATCTTTTAAGGATAAAGATAAAGTGGTTTTGTTTTTGTTGATGGTGATTTTTGGGTCTAAGTACGGCTAAGAGCTCGAGAAGGGCATGGAGGAAATTTTACATTCAAAATACTGTAGTCCGAAGATATTGCTAGATACCTGATCCAGCAAGGTGGTTGGGCTCGGTCTCCAATATTTTACCACCCCGAGGAGTAAGACAATACATGGACTATAAACCGAGGACCTTGGGTCCGATCCGGCTACTGGAGCGCTACAGAACAAGATAAGATTTACCCCAGTTGCTTGACTAATTGAATGAGCTTGGGACTGTGCTGGTCAGGAATGGCACATAAATTGGTTTTCTCCCTAAAGTTCAGGTATGTCAGGGGCAATTTGATGATTCTCCTCTGACATACGCCACCGAGTGCACGATTGGATACATGCTGGTATCATAATTGTTGTGTGTGCCAGTACCTAAAACAGTGTGATTAAATGAAATATCAGATGGCAGGTTTCACTTTGGCAGGTTTCACTTTTGACAGAGATAGGCTTACGAGGCTGACGTCACGAGGATGGTGGAATAATATCATTTTCATTAGTATAAAAAAGGGATGAGAGTACTTTTTTAAGGGGTTAGGAATTTGTATTCTCATAAGCTTGTAAGAGAGATAAAAAGCCTATTTTAAGCGTGAATGTAAGAGAGGTCGGTTACACTTGTAATAATCATTTTGCCATGGTCGGATGAACCCGTCCATGATATAAAAACTCTATTTCTTTGTGTCCGTGTACGTAGGTCGGATCCATTCCGCCGAACATGTTAAATCCTCTAATTTCATTTGTGTGTTTACTTTCTTATGCTAAGTTTGCTTTTAGTCCCCAACAAACCAAACAAATTCACGGTTGTTGGAAAATTGTTCGAGGAGAGAGTTTCCGGATTTTCCTCTGGAACGAAAATCAACCATCAACAGTTGGCACCGTCTGTGGGGATAGAACGAAAAACAATAGACGTATTGAGACGATGGCGGAAGAGGGGAACCAGAGATCTTCAGAATCTACGACAACGGAATGGATGGAAAAGATGGAGGAAAAAATGAGAAAGGAGAGGGAGTCGAACCAATCTTTTCTCCAGGCTATGACGGAAAAGCTGGTGAAAAGTTGGTTCAGGAGGGGGATGTAGAAGGAGGAAAGGCCGTATAGGGTGTTGGAAATCATCAGGTCAAGTTCCTGTCTTTTGGAAGAAGCCGTGGAACGTTGAGATGCTGAGGAAGTACTTCCAGTAGCTGTTCTCCTTGAGCTGCAGAAAGAAATGTAAAAGAGGTGACTCAAAATCACTAATTAGGACTGAGCCGCTGGCAGAACCTGCACGCCATCCTTTGCGAATGAACAAGCTCATCCTAAAGAAGTTGTGGCAGTTGTTCGACCTGTCGAATCTTCGGATTCACGGCCAAGATAGTCCCCATAGAGCGACAAGCGAACTGGTGTGCTGGGTGAGCTTGGTCAGTTTCCATGAATGCCCTCAGCTTATTATGCTATGGCCCTCTGGGATGATGTGGAGGGAAAATTAGCTGACAGTGGACCACTAGGAAATCAGGGTGCAAGTAGCCGATCAAGACATGCATTGCACATAGATGCTTTTACAGAGTTCGATGCGGAGGGATCCAGGTAAGATGATCAGAAACGTCGAAATCAAGTTCAGATCGGAAGAATACTATTGGATGACCATATACGAGTCAAAAGCTTATTGTAAAGTCTCTCTTGAAATGACCCGCAAAGATTTATAAGAAGGCAGTAGATCCCATGAATATGGATAAGACTTTCTCTTTTAAATTAAAAACTTGTCCACTTTACTTGTTTGTTAATTGAATGAGAAAGCCATGTTCAATATTCTAGAGATTTGCTCATGGTCGAGACGAATCAAGGGGTGCTCGGTATCTGGGGAGGGTCCTAAGCCCGTGGCACACCAATCTCTGGTGTCATTATCAACCCCCGGTATCTAGGGAGGGTGTGGTATCGGGATTTGGATTCAATGATAGAGCTGAAATTTGTATTGTGCTTTTTATAAATTTTGATTGGTAGTTATTTTAAAAATTTATTTGCCAAGTCCAATAATCAATCGGTCAAAAACAAACTGGTGCTGTATAGTTGGCAAACTCTTACAATTTATACAAGTTTGTAATTAGCAAACTCTTAGACTCAGGAAGTCCTTTTACAATTTATCCAAGTTTGTAGTTAGAAAACTCTTGTGATATAAAAAGAACCAAACTGGTTTCAACTCTCCGTGTAAGAAAAATGGTGAAGAGTTCTCTGGTGCTGTGTTTTGTTACGTTGCTTTCTTTTGGGTTTGTTGTTCATGTCTCTGTAGCTTCTGATGATGTTGGAGTTTATGAACTGAAGAAGGGAAACTTCTCTGTGAAGCTCACTAACTGGGGTGCCACTATTATTTCTGTTGTTTTTCCTGACAAGCACGGTTTGTTTGTTTGTTACAGTTACCTGTTGAATCAACTGTTATTTTTTTCCATTTATTTTTGGCTCTGACAAGAGTATGGTTCGTGTTATTTGTTGATATTTCCAGGAAAGCTGGTTGATGTTGCCCTTGGATATGATTCAGTCAATGACTACAAGGTGAGTTTTTGGTTGTTTCTTCATTGTAATTGTTGCCATTGCCTGCTCTCTTTCTTTCTTCTTTCTCACACACAGAAAAGCAGCTGCTGCTATAGCACATATGGAAATCAGATGCTATCAGCTAGAAACTGAGCTTTGGGTTTATCAGCTTATGTTTTTATATTGTATCTACTGTGCTTCAACTTAATTTAAGAGCTCCACGGCTATACTGTTTGGTTGACATAGCTAGTGATGAAATTCGCCGCACTTTAATCTCAAGCAAACCCTTGATTAGATGATATAGCAGAATTAACATTAGAAAAAGTTGCATTTTGAATTTTTAACTTTGTTTTTTTCCTAATTATAATATAAACCAGGCTGCTAGGGACACACAGCAGCAATTTAATCATATATTATAATTTGTTAAAAGTCTCTACACTTTATGTGAATTGTGAACAGGCTTCATAAAGCTTTTTTCAAAGGTGGAGTGTTGTTCTGATAGCAATTACAGCTAAGAAAGAAAAGAAATCTAATTTTCTAATTTTTTTTTCCCAGAATGCTTTCAAAAATGTAATTATCACACTCCTCAAGGGGCGTGACTTGGTGATGTAAGGATCAGGATCTGACCTTAAGGTTTTGGGTTTAAATCTAGGGGGTGCATTTCTGGGACAGCCGGGGTTTTACCTGCTCCGCTTAAGCCCCAGAAGGGGCGATTTGATGACGGGGTGTCCAATGATTCCAAAATAATAATAATAATAATAATAATGTAATTATCATATTTTCTCATTGGCTTGAAATGTCAATACTATCTTTTAGATCATATCTGTTTGTATTCTTTCTGCATCATGTGATCTATGAATTTTCTTTAGTATGTCACATTCATAACAGCTAGCTGTTAAGAAATAATAGCATCATTGACTGTAACGAATGGTCTTCATTGGCGGGCTAGTCAAGTTCATCCAACTCCTAATTCCTGGTTAAGTTTACAGTAGATCATAATAATCTTTTTCTTATTAAATTTAAGATATTCATCCAAGAGAAGATAAAGCTTTCCTCATCTCCTGGTTATTTTGCTGTCAAATCATTCGATGAAAAGGGATTATCCAATAAAATTGAACACTTTTTGTAGTTCTTGCACATTTCCTAGGACTTGATTCTGTAGATACAACAAAGAGCTACTGGTAGTTTTCAGTTTTTTAGAATGCAAATTTTGCATTGTTATGCAGAATGATACATCTTACATTGGAGCAACTGTTGGACGGGTTGCTAACAGAATCGGGGGTGCTCAATTTACTTTAGATGGAATCCATTATAAGCTAGTTGCCAATGAAGGCAAAAACATGCTTCATGGTACAATTCTGCTTCTTGGTACATGTATTTCGCATTACAAAAATGACAAAATTTTTAACTTTTAAGAAAAAATCACTTAATAGAATTCTCATATGAACATTAGGTGGCAAACAAGGCTTCAGTGATGTTGTTTGGAAAGTCAAGAAGTATCAAAATGAAGGCCATGCTCCTCACATTATCTTTGCCTATCGGAGCTGTGATGGCGAACAAGGTTGCTATATTTTTTCTTCACTCATTTTTCTTCCAATTTTTTGTCAAATATTTTTTCATCACAGTGGTGTATGTATGACTTGTTGTAAAAATTCATGTTTCTAACATATTTCACAGGATTCCCTGGTGAACTCTATGTGACTGTGGGCTACACTCTTGTTGGAGACAAGCAGCTGAGAGTAACACTGAAAGCCAAAGCTCTAAATAAGGCTACTCCTGTAAATTTAGCTCAACACACATACTGGAATCTAGGTGGGCACAATAGTGGTGATATCCTTTCTGAAGAAATCCAGATTTTTGCTTCTTACTTCACTCCTGTTGATAGTCAACTGATTCCCACTGGCAGAATTGTATCTGTGAAAGGAACTCCCTATGATTTCCTCAAGCCTCACAAAGTTGGAAGCGAAATCAACAAGCTTCCGCATGGCTATGACATTAACTATGTGCTTGAAGCTGGAAATAGAAACAAAATGAAGAAGGTGGCAGTAGTACAAGATAAGAATTCCGGAATAGTGATGAAGCTGTTGACAAACCAACCTGGTGTGCAATTTTACACTAGTAACAATTTGAAGGATGTGAAGGGAAAAGGTGGTTATGTCTATCAACCTCATGCGGCGCTTTGCCTTGAGACGCAAGCTTTCCCAGATTCAGTGAATCACCCAAACTTCCCCTCAACCATAGTGAATCCAGGGGAGACTTACAAGCATCATATGGTGTTTAAGTTTTCCACTTCTGATTCATACTATTAGTCATCGATGATGCTTCAGTTTCAAGCCTTGTTCAAGACAAAATAAAGTGTCCCATTTGTATTATTGTATTATTGACAGTATGAAAGAATATCATCTTTTTAATATATGTTATTTGAGGTATTTTAGAACAAGAATTGAACAATAAAAATAAATTTACAGATGGGAATAATGAGCACTTATTGTTGGCATATCTGTCTGGTTTTTGTTGACAGTAATCCTTCACAGGCTGCTTTCCAAATTGTTAATTTTTGTTGGCTTTATTGGAATATTTGCATTCCTACTTTTCTGTTCCACAGTACCTTCTTTTTCCCTAAAATAATATTTTGAGACTTGATGATATTCCCCTACCACACTGAACTTTGAAAGCAAAATATAGTATATGGTACCCAAATCTCAAATCCTGATAATTTATGACATCTAACTGCTAACTCGAACATTTTTTCTATAATGTTGGAAACTTCGCTATCAAATCACCCCCCATACACGCTTATATTAGAACCTATGACCTGACAACCAAATCCGAAATTCTTTACTACCAAACTAGGACAACGGATTTAAAATATCCTATTTCATGTAATTCACAAGATTCAACAAGCAATCAATATTTCACAATTGGGGATGTAGTACTATTGGTAGTAGCGATGAATAACCATGGGTTAGACAGAAGCCCACTTGAGAGAATCCAAATCCAAATCTAAACAACTCCACCGACAGAAAGTATCAGAAGTTAGTCAACTAAATGGCTCTGCTTTCACATTTTGGAATCTCCAAAACCAGTTTCCTTGTTGCACTTTCGAAACAGGTTCTTTCAACTTGTACATTCATGTATGTTCTTTTACAATAATGCCCATATGCAATGCACTTTAAAAATAATCAACTTGCAACACTGATTCTTGTTAATGATATTGCAGATAAATGGGACATTTGCAAGATTAACAAAAAACAGTTGCTGTGATGACTGCTGGTTGCGTCGTTAGATCTTCTGTTCATTAAAGAGGGAGAGTTTTTTTGATATTGTGGATTGAAGGGTTTGCTCCATTGTTGAGGTTTTAACTCCACAAGTGAATGCAAGAAATATTGTTATTGATTTGCTGGATTGACAGGTATGACAGTTATGAATTTTGTACTAATGTTTAACTTGTTCAAGAAAGCATTCATCCGCAGTTTAGAATAAGCTGGGGTTTGTTGTTTCTTATTATTCAGCAAAATAACATCTGAAATTGTTTGAGGCAAATTAATGTTAAAACACTCATATTATTTTCTAGTATTATGGGAATAGAGTTGGAATTACACCACATTCTATTTCTCTTGCACAGAAATTTTTTAATTTCAATGGAAAATGATAATTATTAAAAAAAAAAAAATTTTAATCGTTGGAAAGCCTGCCGCCAAATCACCCATTCCGGACTTAAATGGAGCAGATAAAAATCCCTTTATCTCAGATTTTTACAAGAAATCCACCCTAAATTCGAACTCAGAAATTGATGGTCAGATCCGAGCCCTACCCATGGGACAAGTGAAATCTTTATTAAAAGCTATTTCATATTTCTAAACCATGTACGCATATTTGTTTTAAATCATAACAAGGTTTTTTTTTTTTTTATATGATCTTATATACTGATTTTTGATTGATATGGACTGTACTCTGAAATTATTGATTGGTTGAGTAGTTCAAGCTTCAAAGTATTGACCCTGGACTATTCTTATGTTCTATTTACAATAAAATCGTTTGTTTAATATTATCAGAAGTCTTCAAATAGTTTGATCACAAAATTAAATATTATTTTTGTGCCATCTGATCCAAGTATTTTAAACTCTTACATTGACCATTTGACTCATATTAAGTATATATTGACAGTGGACTAATTTTTATGAGTATAAATCTGAATTCAGTGGTGTTCTCACAAGTGTCCAGATAAGATTGTTGAAGCTTGCAAGTTTCTAGGAAATTTGATGAGGGTCAAAGTCCAAATCAAAGAGAGAATAAGAAGTGAAAAATACCTTAGACTCTGCCTGGGGCAACACCAATTCAATCACTGATAGCCTTGAACATTTGCATTAAACATTGCTGCAATTCAGCCAAAAGCTATTAAATATGGCACTGGGATCCTCTGTTGCCCGAGTTGTGGTCATGTGGACTACAATTTTTATTTCCCAAGTTTCTGTTATTACTGATACATGTGTAACGGCATCAGTAATATCACCAATATGGATAGAAAGGGAAGCTCTTCTTAACGCTGGTTGGTGGAACAACAGCAGGGAGAAGGCCAACAATCCTTCTGATCACTGCAAGTGGGCTGGCATTTTTTGTAATTCGGATGGAAACATCGTAAGGATAAGCTTATCCGGAGTCCATTCCATCAAAGGAGACCTTGGCCAGTTCAACTTCTCCTGTTTTCCGAACCTGGAAAGTCTCAGAATCCAATTTTCTTATCTTTCTGGAAGCATACCATCAGAAATTGGTGCTCTTTCGAAACTCCGAGTGCTTGACTTGTCATCAAACGATCTTATAGGTAACCTAAAAAACTGCACTGCATATTATTTTCCGACCAGTACCGGATATTGATAGTTTTTCACTGATCACATGACAGGTACTATTCCGTCAACAATAGGTAATTTGACCAACTTGATATCTCTGGATCTTTCTGTCAACCAACTTAATGGTCTGCTGCCTCGAGAAGTTGGAAAAATGAAAAATCTTGAATCTTTGTCTCTGTCTCATAACAATCTGATTGGAGTTATTCCTTCAACACTTGGTCATTTAACCAATCTCACCTATTTGGCACTTGATTATAACCAACTCAACGGCTCAATTCCTTCAGAAGTCATGAATTGCTCAAAGTTGAAGAGCTTGAGATTGAGCAACAATCATTTAGGTGGAAGCATTCCATCAGAGATAGGCAATGTTAAAGAACTAAGGGATCTTGATTTAAGCTATAACTCTATCAGTGGCTGGATACCTTTCGAACTTGGAGAAATTCCACACATCCAAAACTTGGATCTTTCCAGGAATAACCTCTCTGGAACTATACCTGAATCTGTCAGAAAAGTGCCTCACTTAATATTGACACACAATAATCTGGGGGAAGAAATTACTTCAGAAAATATGCCTCCCCCACAACAGTTTAAAAGCAGCAAAGGCAAACACAAAAAGATTCGCTTACTTCTGATTATTCTTCCCATCATCATATTCCTCACCGTTATTTTTGGAATATTGTTTGTCTATAGGCGAAGAGATAAGAAAGTTAAAGCCGAGACAAGAGAAACCAGGCACACTGATGAGTTCTCAATATGGAATTTTGATGGTAGAATTACCTTTGAGGAAATGACTAAAGCGACTGAGGATTTTGATATCAAATATTGCATTGGAACAGGAAGCTATGGCAGCGTTTACAGAGCACATCTGCCCAGTGGAAAAGTAGTTGCTTTGAAGAAGCTTCACAGTTCAGAAACTGAAAAGTTAGCTTTTTTCAAAAGTTTTCACAACGAGGCTCGTCTGCTATCCCAAATAAGACATCGAAATATTGTGAAGCTTTATGGTTATTGTTTGCACAAAAAATGCATGTTTTTGATATATGAGTACATGGAGATGGGAAGCTTGTTCTGTGTGCTACGCAATGACGATGAAGCTGTTGACTTGGATTGGACTAAGAGAGTTAACATTGTGAAGGATATGGCAAACGCTTTGTCATACTTGCATCATAATTGCTGACTTTGGCATTGCTAAACTTTTATACTGCACACGACCAATTGTCCACCGTGACATATCAAGCAACAACATTCTACTCAATTCAGATTTGGAAGCAGTTATTGCTGACTTTGGCATTGCTAAACTTTTATATTCCGACTCATCCAATCGAACTCTATTAGCCGGCACTTATGGATATATTGCTCCAGGTATGAATCTTAGTCATCTTTATATACACTCTGAATATCAGTTATAATTAATAACTTATCCTTTAAATATATAGCTAGCCGCAGAAGATCAGTAGTAGAGTCATATTTTCTTATGCTGTTTTTTACTAGTGCAATGATGAATTATAAAAGCTTTTATTTTGTTGTAGAACTTGCCTACACCATGGCTGTGACAGAGAAGTGTGACGTTTATAGCTTCGGAGTGGTGGCATTAGAAGTACTGATGGGAAGGCATCCAGGAGATCTCCTCTCTTCGTCTTCTCATCAAAATATAAAGCTAATTGATGTATTGGACTCACGCCTCTCACCTCCAACGGATCGAATGGTAATGCAGGATGTCATTCTTGTATCGAAAGTAGCATTTGCATGCCTGCGTTCCAAACCAAAGTCTCGACCTACAATGCAACACGTATCAAAAGAATTCCTAGCTCGCAAGACACCAATGCAGAAGCCTTTCCATGAAATTTCAATTTCTGAACTTGGAAGCCAATAAATGTATTCGGCTGATGAATGTGACAGCTAATTATATTGGTATATTTGGTTTGTGTTAGTGACTGTTAGTAATGAATTTCATACAATCAAAGCCAGTGTTATTTTGTTTTGAACCTAGAACTGCTGTCAACATTTTGTTTTTGAAGGATAACAGATCGCATATTAAGCAAACAGAGAGTTAACAGAATCTGGGATGGATCCAATCCAAACCTCATAGCTAGAATTACTAACAGCATATTTAGCTAATCCATGAGCTTTCAAGTTACAGTGCCTAAGAATGAACCTAATATTAGCATTTTCCAATTTCCTCGCCATTCTACGTATCTCATAAATCAACCAACTAATTTCATTCTCACTGCTATCTTGACCATTGGTGAGAAGCACAACGTTTTTTTGTATCAGCTTCCATAATAAGAGGCATCATCTTCAATTGATCTACAAGTTTCAAGCCCATCAACATTGCCTCAGCTTCAATAAGCTCCACACTACCCCAGAACATGGTGGGTTGAGCCGCAGCAGCAATTGCATCCCCTTTGTCATATGAACAATAGCCCCTAATCCTGCGCTGCTCCTATCCTTGTTTGTTGCCGCATCCACATTAACTTTATACTAATAAGTTGGAGGCACTGTCCACTTCTGCCTTTTAGCTTAATTTTCATCCTCACAAACAATCAGCTGCCCCACACTTCTATAGTATTCAACCAAATTCTCAGCTCTGATCATGATACACAATGCGTCTCTGGCTTCTTTCAAAATATATTGATTTTTTGACAACCTATAATGACCATAAAAGCGTTCCCACTTCTCCAGCTCATCCTTAGCTAAATTAGATTTAGCACAGCTTAAAAAACTCCAAAGATCCCCAGAGATACGCCACCACTACCTAGGTCCCATTCTGATTTATTCCAAACATACTTAATAGTGTTACATCGTACCAAAGCATGGAAAGTATAGAAATTTTTTTAACCTTGGAATGAAGAAATAATCCCCAAACTAAACCCCACCAATCTCCATTTCCATCCGTGCAGCCAGCTTGTTCTGCTTTCCGATCCTTGAATGCCATGTGATAGCAACTTCTAACCGAGAATTTTCCTTTATTGTCATAATGCCAAATCAATTTATATGCTTCAGCCAGATGGGGGAGTGGGATATTCAGAATCTCATCAGCATCAGCCCTGATAAACATTCGCCTAAACAAATATTCCTTCCACCAATCACACACATCAATTAGCATATTAACCTTAACATCTTTTAATGTGTCAGCTATAATAATAGGACTGAGGGTTGTAGTGTGTCAGCTACTATAATAGGACTGAGGGTTGTAGGTCTGGGAATCCAGTGATCCTTGGAAATGTAGACATCCTCACCACACCTAATTCTGCACCGTGAACCTCTTTGGATAAGTTCTCTCTCCTAAAGTAAGCTTATCTTAATGAACGAGGGATTACTTCCAACATTGACCTCCATGAAAATATTTTTCTTGAGATATCAAGCATGCAAGATTCTTAACGCCAGTGATTGTGGTCTATGAATAATTCTCCACTCTTGCTTATCTAGTAGAGCTTGGTTGGAACAAACCGGATCCCTAAAACCCATGCCACCATTCTTCTTTGTAATACACAATCTACTTCATCTAGCCCAATGAATCCCTTTATTGTCACCAACCAAAACTTGTTCCAAACTTTCTGAATATCCTCATAGAAGTCAGGAGGGAGCTTAAACACACTTATCGTATATGTAAGAAAAGCCTGAGCCACAACTTTCACCAACACTTCATTTCCCCCCACAAGAAAACAGGTTTCCCTTCCATCTCTTTACTACGTTCATAACCTTGAGCTTAATCTCATTAAAGTATCTTTTCTTATTTATACCTATCATAGATAACAGCCCCAAGTACCTCTCATGGATAGCAGCCCCAAGTACCTCTCATGGATAGATATACGGTTTAATATGAAGATATTTCTTATAATTTTAGACACTTGTTGGAAATTAAAAGTACAATAAAAGAAAATGCTGGGGTTAGAGGATCCACTTTTAATATTTCAAAATTAGAAATCTCTCTTATTCTCAATATTTACTGATTAATTAACCAGACTATAAAGACGGTAATTTCATTTGTCTCAATTAAATCCAACCGATCATATAAGCGGAAACAATGTTATTACCTAAACCGACCATATAGGCGGAAATTACGTCTGAAATGAAAAAACGACCATATAGGCGGTAAATAAGGTTGTCACCTAAACCATCCATATAGGCGGTAACTAACTAATCCAAATTTTAATTAAAATAAAGGAGATTAATCTAATTCATTATATTAAAAGTCTCACCTTTTCTCCCCTTGAGAATGAGGTTACCTGCTCATGCTGTAAAAGAAAACACACAAAATTTTATTAAATAAATAAAAAGAAAATACAAGAAAACTTGAATAATATACAAGATACTTTCCTTTATATTTTCATGGAGAAACTCCTCCAAAGAAAAGCATGGAAAATTTACAAAGTTAAGCTTGGTATTTATAGGAAAATCTAAATGCTTCCACCAATTTCTCCACTAATTGCTCCACCAAACATGATATCAAACATGGCACCAAATATGACATCAAACATGGCACCAAACATAGCATCAACATGACATCAAACATGGCACCAAACATGCAAGCATGTTGGTGGAAGTTTGACAATTTTTATTTTTTTATTTCATTATTTTTATTTTATATTTTGAAAATGACTATGGTAGTCACACAAAATATACTGGATTGTTCATCAATTTCGGCCATGGAAACTTCAGAATTCAAAATTATTTTGACTTTCAAAGTTGTAGATCCTCGAGTCTTCTTCAATCTGCAACTTGAATCAGCTCAATAGGATATCGGATGAAAAAGTTATGGCCAAATACAAAACTTGCGTAAAATTGGAATTTAGGACTGCACTTCGTGACGCGTACAGTAAATTTTCATTTTTGACCTTTTTTCCTCTGAATTTCATCGTTTTATCCCCGAGTTGATCCATTAAGTCTCAATATTATTTTTATCTGCAAAAATAAACAAAAACACATCAAAACGTTCATAAAACTCGAGAAACTTAGCAAAATATTAGGTAAAATGAGCGGTAAATATTGATATATTTTCCGCTCATCAGTTACCATTGAGCATTAAAGACGTCCTAACTACTAGATTACTGACCATTATAGATATCAGTACGGTTCATGCCGGTTCCAAAGAGTATGTAAAAATCCACCTTCACCGGTATGGAGACTGGTAAGGTACATGTTGGTTCCATAAAGCATGTTAATCTTCAGATAGACCAATATGAAGATCGATATAAAATTTTCTGATTCCAAAAGCTATACAATTAGTTGTGAAGACCAGTATAAAGTTGCCTAGTTCCAGAGAGCATGAAAAATGAGTCAGAGACACCGGTATGTCGGTATCAGAGATCGGTATGCCATTCTTAGTACATAAAACTGAGAATATGCAGTTCAAAATATTTATGTAATTGACCCTAAGACTTATATGAGCAAGCGTGAATCTTATGAGTTAGAACTACTTGAACATCAACCCACCTATATCAAGAGTCCTAAACTATAAGATCCTGTATCGCCATTTCTTCCTTGAGCTTGTCTTTAAATCTGTTTTACTCCAAAGTGCTTTTATATTACGTTGTAAATATGCGTTGAAGTCATTGAGTGTTGCATCATCAAAATCGTTCATTGATATTATGGGTTTACCGATAGTAATAAAGAATTTTATCATTGATTTATATATGATATTGATGAATTATAAACATTTAATCATATATATATATATATATATATATATATATATATCTACTACTATGTGTTTAATTAAAGAGTTGTAAAGTTCGTTGTTGAAATTTATTAATTGAATATTTCATACAATTAATTCGACAATAAATAACATCTTACATAAACTAAAAAAAATAATAATAATTAAAAACTAAGTGTGTTTTACCTTTATTTTATTATTGTAGAATAGATTATAGATATTAATTAACTTTGGCCTAGGTGTCCTTTTCCCATGATGACTCCATGAGTCTACTTCATTCTTTGGAAAATTGAAAGAATACTAAGTTTCAATTTTCCAAGTAACTGCTCACAGGCAGTGATTGGACATACCGCGTCTAGAAAAAATTGCTAACATTTATAAGTGTCTATTTCATGGGCTTGTCGATAATATCCCTGGATATCACATACTTATGGCATATTAACCGTTGTATTTATTTAGACATTTAAAAAAAAAAAATTAGATAGTTATACAATATAAAATACTCAGTAAATTTTTTAACCGGTTTCACTTCTCCCTATTTCTATTTGACCTAATTCCTTTTTCACTCGCCATTCCTTCTGCTCACATCATTCTCTTGGGATTTTTTTCTAAAAAAAAAAATTAAAGAAAAGAAAAGGGCTCTAATTTTCGTTTTCTTGGAAAAAGATGTTTTTTAAAAAAATCAAATTAAATTGCTTAAAATAACTTTATTTAATTTACAAAATTATTTTATTTTTTCATGACAAAAACGTTAAAAAATTTATGTATTGAGATTACATGCCGGTTCAAGAGAGCACATTAATCCTTAGGTAGACAAGTATGGAGATCGATATAAAATAATCTGATTCCAGAAGTTATACAATTAGTTGTGAAGACCGATATAGAGACCAGTATAAAGTTTTCTGATTACAGAGAGCATGCAAAGTGAGTGTGAGCCATTGATACACTGGTATCAGAGATCATTATACCAGTCTCAATACATAAAATTCAGAATATGCAGTTCAAATATATATGTACTTGACCTTAAGACTTTTATAAGGATGCGTGAATCATATGAGCTTAAAAATACTTGAATATCAACCACTTATATTGAGAGTTTTAAGGTATAATATCTTGCTTAGCCATTTCTTCCTTGAGGTTATCTTACGTTCATTTTGCTTCGAAATCTTTATATATCATTATGAATGTGTGTTGAAATCATTGAGTGTTGTACTATCAATTCAATCATTGAGTATTATGTCGCTTACAGATAGTAATAAAGAATGTTATCTTCGGTTCATATATGATATTGATGAATTATAATCCTATATATATATAATCTGGAAAGTTTATATATATTTATATATAAATATATAAACTTCACTTGCTTTCCCAACCTGGAAAGTTTCAAAGTTCTTTGTCACTCATCTCTTTCCGGAAACATTCCATCAGAAATTGGTGCTCTTTCAAAACTAAAAGTGCTTGACTTATCATTAAACAATCTCATAGGTAACCTACAAAACTTCACTGCCTATTATTTTTCAACCAGAACTGATATTGATAGTATCTCATTAATCGCATAACAGGTACTATTCCATCGACCATAGGTAATTTAACCAATTGGATATCTCTGGACCTTTCCTTCAACCTACTCAGTGGTATGCTACCTCAAGAAGTTGGTCATTTAACCAATCTGACCACTTTGGCTCTTGATTCTAACCAACTCAACGGTACGATTCCTTTACAACTCATGAATTGCATAAAGTTGCAGACCTTGAGATTGAGCAATAACCGATTAAGCGGAAGCATTCCCCCAGTAATTGGTGCTCTTTCAAAACTACAAGTGCTTGACTTGTTTAAAAACAATCTTGCAGGTAACATACAAAACTTCATTGCATATTATTTCTCAAACAGAAATAATATTGATAGTATTTCATTAATCACATAACAGGTACTATTCCATTGACCATAAATAATTTAACCAACTTGACATCTCTGGACCTTTCTTACAACCAACTTAGTCGTATGCTACCTCAAGAAGTTGGTCATTTAACCAATCTGACCTCTTTGGCTCTTGATTCTAACCAACTCAACGGTTCAATTCCTCTACAACTCATGAATTGCATAAAGTTACAGACCTTGAGATTGAGCATTAACCGATTAAGCGGAAGCATTCCCCCAGTAATTGGTGCTCTTTCAGAACTACAAGTGCTTGACTTGTTATCAAATGATCTTACAGGTAACCTACAAAACTTCACTGCATATTATTTTTCAACCAGAACTGATATTGATAATATTTCATTAATCGCATAACAGGTATTATTCCATCGACCATAGGTAATTTAACCAATTTGATATCTCTGGACCTTTCTTACAACCAACTTAGTGGTATGCTTCCTCAAGAAGTTGGAAATATGAAAAGTCTTACATATCTTAATTTATGCCATAACTTCATTAACGGCACGATACCTCCCCAACTTGGAAAAAGTCTACAATTATACAGGGTGGACCTTTCCGAGAATAACCTCTCCGGCAGTATCCCCGAATCATTGAGACGAGTTCCTGACTTACGAGTGTCACATAATAATCTTACGGAAGAAATCCCAACTCCTTCAGAGGATACACTGCCATCACCACAACAGTTCAAAGGAAAAGACACGAAGAATGTCACTCCCTTGCTTACAATTGCTCTTCCTATCATTGTATTCCTCACCATAATTTGTGGAATCTTGTTTCTCTATAAACGAAGAGAGAAGAAAGTTAAAGTTGAGACAACAGAAACCAGGCGCACTGATGAGTTCTCAATTTGGAATTATGATGGTAAACTTACCTTTGAAGACATGATTAAAGCAACTGAGGACTTTGATATCAGATATTGCATTGGAACATGAGGTTATGGCAGCGTTTACAAAGCACATCTGCCCAGTGAGAAAGTAGTTGCTTTGAAGAAGCTTCATAGTTCAAAAACTGACGAGTTAACTTATCTCCTAAGTTTTCACAATGAGGCTCGTCTACTATCCCAAGTACGACTTCGAAATATTGTGAAGCTTTATGGTTATTGTTTGCACAAAAAATACATGTTCTTGATATATGAGTACATGGAGATGGGAAGCTTGTTCTGTGTGCTTCGCAATGACGATGAAGCTGTTGAGTTGGATTGGACTAAGAGAATTAACATTGTGATGGGTATGGCTTACGCTTTGTCACACTTGCATCATAACTGCACACTTCCAATTGTTCATCGTGACATATCCAGCAAGATATTCTACTCAACTCGGAATTGGAAGCAGTTGTTGCTAACTTTGGCACTGCTAGACTTTTATATTCTGACTCATCTAATCGAACTCTAGTAGCCGGCACTTGTGGATATATTGCTCCAGGTAAAACATAACGTTCTTCTTGTTATTTTATTTGTGTAAGCATTACTAATAAAGGCTCTTGTGTTATTGTAGAACTTGCCTACACCATGGTTGTGACTGAGAAATGTGATGTTTATAGCTTTGGAGTGGTGGCTCTAGAAGTATTAATAGGAAAGCATCCTGGAGAACTCCTCTCGTCTCATCAAAATATAAAGTTGAGTGATGTATTAGACCCACGCCTCTCACCTCCGGTGGATCCAAAGGTTTTGCAGGATATCATTCTTGTTTCACCAATTGCATTTGCGTGCTTGCGTTTCAAACCAAAGTCTCGACCAACAATGGCACTTGTCTCCAAAGAACTTGCTGCTTGCAAGAAACCAATGCGGAAATCTCTTCAAGAAATTTCCATTTTGGAACTCAGAATCCAAGAAAAGCATTTGGTTGATGAATGTGATAGCTAATCATATATGATTTTGTTTTGTTTATATAGCATGTGATTGTTTGCTGGATAGCATATAATGTGTAGGGAGAACAAAGAAAATGTGTAAAATTAGCAAGTAGAAATGGTTAAAATATATGAAAAATACACAGTAGTAGTGAAAAACTATGAATCAATCCCCTATTGCTAGAAGGTAGCGACATCTGAAATATATGGAAGGAGAGGGATGAAGAAGTAGTAGCAGGGAGAAACAAGCACCTGGGAAAAAGACATTTATGCTACTAGCTGAATATATACTGTTGACGGCTGATTTTGGTTCTCAGGGCAATATGAGAATATTTCCCCAGGACAATCCTCCCTCAATAGTGAATTTGTTTGGTGAGATATGCTTCTCTGATATCTCTTGTGTTTACAAGTCTCTCAACAATGATCGTGATGATCCAGAGATTGATTCTGATTTCTAATGCCCCCATACGTATACTCTACCCTCCTATTTATAATAGTGAAGAAATCAGATTCCTTCTAGCATAAGGTTTCCTAATTGAAACAATCTCCTTTTCCCATAAGGATTCCTAATCAAATCTACCTTTACTTCTTTTATCTTATTAGGACACTGACTCATCAGTTCCCTCATGAAAGTAAGATATCTTATCCTTTTCCCCGTAGAAGTAGGATGCCTTGTCTTCTGAAGCATGTCTTGCCATATGCTCGGTCTTCATGAGGTCGGTCATTAGGGTCCGTTAAACTGAGAATGCTGCCATCGATCTGATAATTGCCCGATCATATGAACTCAAGTGCTCGGTTACTCGATCATAATGTGCTCGGCCTCACACTGTTGGCTTTATAACACTTATGTGTTCGGGTCGGCATTAATGATTTCGATCAAAAAAGGAATTACCCTTTTTACCCCTGCCGTACTGCTCAAACATCATAGGACTTGAAAATACTGTCAACATATACAATAGCATATTGCAAACAGAACAAGACAATTATGCTACTAGCTCCAATGTAATAAGAATAAAAATAAAAAATAGAAATTAAAAAAATAAAAAATAAAAAATAAAATATTAAAGAATGGAGTTGAGGGTTTAAATGAGGATTTTTTTTTGGGCATTTAAAAAGAGTGTACACAGTAAAACTCAAAATTTTAAATTTAATATACGTGTATAAAGTAATTGAATGTTCAAAATAATTTTTAGAGTGCAAATATCCCACCTGTTAGTTCCATTTTTATTGGCAATGTCTGTAACAAAACAAGTTCAATTGAGTTGTAATCTGTCGTGAAGATCTTTGTGCAATTGGACTGGTTTTTGGCTGCTGTGCATCAGACATGCGTTTGTGGTGCGTTTGTTGCAGTGTTCGAATGATTGGCATTGGTGCTGCGTTCGTTATTGGGTTCGAACGTGTGGCGTTAGTGGCACGTTCTTTATTGGGTTCGAACGGGAGCATTCCAGAGAGCAAATGTTCGAGTCACGTTCTTGTTGGGTTCGAATGGGATCATTCCAGAGAGCATCTGTTTGTTGTGCGTTCGATTGGCATTCGAACGAGTCTTCACAGAAAGGGCGCGTTCGTGTAGCATTCTAGTAAGCGTTCAAACGCGACTACGATCTGAATGCGTTTTTGGCCTGCAAAACCCTAGCTTTTCACCCTACCTATAAATATAACTCTTAGCCGCCATCCCCATTAGTTGAAAGAGTTGAAACACAAATCCTTTGAGCCAAAACACTAAAAAGTTTTCAACTCTCTTTGATTCCACCATTGAAGACTTCTTATCTAATTGTCTTCTTCCTTAATGGTGTGAATGTTTCTTTGTTAAACCTTCAACACAACTTAACCCAAAATCCCTAATCCTTTAGAGTTTTTTAGGAGGAGTTTTGGTAGTCGGAGTTTCGGCGTCATTGGTGATATAATCTACTCAGAGACTTCAGAGGTTCTGAAGAAAACCGTGGGTCGCGGGCTTGAGGAGTTGCCTTGAGTTCTTGCAGTATTGAGGTAATTGAGTCGGTGGAGTTGCCACCATAGGTCTTGACCATCGCTGTAAGTTTTTCTCTATATAGTGGATTCGGGTGGTAGCCTATACCCAGAGTGGTTTTTTACTCGGAAGAGTTTTCCACTTTGTCACCAAAATTATTGTGTTGAATTTTATGTGATTGATTTACTTTTCCGTAATTTCTATTATTGATTAATATTGTGGTTTGATTATATTTACTGCTTTAATTATTGTTATTATTTTTACATTTACAACATATTATTTTTGTTGGTTGATTTGGTAATTGCCTGTCTCAATTCCATATTAGCATTAATTAGGACTTGTCCTGTTTATTGCTTGTAATTTTGCATAGGGTCAGAACTTAGGATAACCCAGAATTTTCAATTGGTATCAGAGCCTTAACTCGATCCTTGACCCGTTAGCTATGGAACGTAGTCAACCCTTGAATTGTCTGCCATTTTTTGATGGCACTGAATATTTACATTGGAAGGTTCACATGAGAGCGTTCCTTAAGTCCTTAGATGAGAGGGTCTGGATGACTGTTGAACACGGGTGGAAACCTCCCGTTGTTGTTGTTTCCCCTAAGATAAATTGACCTGGACCAAGGACGAATTTGATGCTAGCAATAGGAATAGCAAGGCTGTTAATGCCATACATGGTGCTGTGTGTTTTGCTGAGTTTAGGAGAATCTCAATGTGTGAGATAGCCAAGGATGCTTGGGACATCCTGCAGACTGTGCATGAGGGTACATTGTCTGTTAAAAATAATAGACTCCAGGATTTAGCTACTAGGTTTGAGGTCACCAGAATGAAAGAAGATGAGACCTTTTGATGAGTTTTATGCTAAGATTAACGATATTGTTAACACTAGTTTTAACATAGGTGAGACTATTCCAACCAGTATGATAGTTAGGAAAATCCTGAGATCCCTACCTGATAAGTTCCTACCCAAAATCACCACCATCGAGGAAAGCAATGACCTCGATCAGCTTAATTTAGATGAACTCATAGGAAAGCTGTAGGTTTATGAGAAAAAAGCTTCCTGGTTATAAAGAGCCAAAAACGTTTGCGATGAAAATCGCTAAGGAAGCTGTGCATGATTCATTTAGTGATGATGATACCATCACGGATCATGATTTGGCCTTGTTTGCAAAGAAGTTTAAGAAATTTCTTAAACTTAAGAAGAGTGGCCATAGCAGTAATAGGGATAGGGAGGTTATGCCTAGAGAGAGTAGGCATAACAGGAAAGAGTCTAGAGAGGATAGGGGTAGTGATCCCGTGATGTCCAATGTCATGAGTGTGAAGGATATGGGCACATTAGACCTGAGTGTCCCACATATCTGAAGGCTAAAGGTAAGAAAGCCATGGCAGCCTCTCCTAGTGATTCAGAAGGTGGCTATACCTCTGATGAGTCTCCTAAAGACAAGAACAATTATATTGCTTTTACTGCTAGTGTGACTGGTGAGAGAGAGATTGTGGTTAATGATGTTGATTCAGAAGTCTCTCTTGATGAGTGTAGATGAGGAAAGTCTTCAAGTAGCTTATGTTGAACTGTTTAATGAGAGTTTAGCTATTAAGAAGACTAATATAGAGGTCAATAAAAGGCTGAAAGCTGTAGAGCTAGAAAAGAATAAAGCTCAAGCCAAATTTGAGCAAAGCCTTTTGATAGTTGATGACCTACAGGAGAGGAACAATGGCCTAGTTAATAGAGTCCAAATATTAGAAACCGAACTTGAAGATGCTAGAACACAATTGTCCGTATTTTCTAGTGGAAATAAAAAGGTGGATCGTATGTTAGGTATTATTTCTGAGCCTAACTTTAATAAGGCTTCTTCTTCCAAAGCTGTGCCTGTAGCAGCTAAACGTGACTTAGGTAAGAACCTGTTGTGTGTAGTCATGTTTCTCCTAATGTTTTTCCTCGTCCTGTTTCCCAACCTCAATCTAGAGGTGTTGTGGGTAAACCTCGCTCTTATCCGAGGTTTGTGCCTGTGTGCCACCACTGTGGCAAGGCTGGACATATTAGGCCTAAGTGCTTTATGTTGCACAAGCAAAATAAAAGGCCTAAGAGTATGTGACCTAGATTTGACTCTTTAAATCTAGCTTCTCAAGTTTCTGCACTAACTAAACAGATAAAATTTCTTAGTTAGAAACTTAATTTGTTAACTAGGACTTCTCAAGTGGATGAGGTTCCTAGAAAGGTTTGGGTGAAGAAGCAAGATGAATTCCCATCTTCTTCTGCGTGTCCTGATGGACATGATGATAGTGCACTTCGGTGTAACTCTGCTTAAAAGATGCATTTTCATTTTCCCATTGCATGTGTGTGCGCGTGTGTTTTATGTTTTTGCACGTTTATTTTATTTTCACAGCATATGGGTGTGTGTGTGTCTTGTTTTGTTATATGTCCATTGGTATATAGGATGGAAACCCGGACATAAATTTCATAGCCGATTCCGAATGGACGGTAGTATGATCCGCACTCGGGATACAACTCCACGTACCATTGGATGTTTTACAAGTCCTGTTTGTGTCTTTATTTTTATTTGTTAAAATCTGAAAAATTTTAAAAAAATA
This sequence comes from Zanthoxylum bungeanum, assembly GCA_019454045.1. Classification (NCBI taxonomy): domain Eukaryota; kingdom Viridiplantae; phylum Streptophyta; class Magnoliopsida; order Sapindales; family Rutaceae; genus Zanthoxylum; species Zanthoxylum bungeanum. The sequence goes on from SKCR01050292.1 coordinate 26,964, forward strand.
GAAAATGAAAAAGACAAATTTTTTTTTTCCTGCTTTTTAGAGCATGAAAAGCTTATGCATGTGATCCTGGTATGTAGGATATATGATTCTGCATGTATGATATGCTTTTATTTTTCTTGATGCTCTATATATATGAGTGTGTGTGACAAAAACCTTTGGTATATCCTGTGCTTGCACCTCACATATACGTTTTTATTTTCTCAAGGCTTGGTCGCATGTATGAGTTTTTGGACTGGCAATCTAATTTCTATCAAACTTTGTTCATTTAAATAGTGTGACCTTTGACTAGTTGACCTTGCTATCCCCTTTTCAAAAGTAAAAAGAAATCAATTTTTAAAAAAAAATGAGACTCAAGTGCAAAAGAGCCAAAATGGCCAAATTCAAAAGATAAGAGCAAAAACCCTTCACTCGAAAGAGTTGTTAAATATGAGCTCATGTATTTCTGAGGTAAATAATATAGCATGCAACCATTGTTGCTTATTTTCAGGTCCTAGTGGTACTAGGTTTGAACACATATTTTGTGGACTTGGTTTGTTTAGAGATGGATTTCTTTGGCTATGTCCAGCTCATAAAATAAGGTCTTAAGCCTTGATTCCTTATGCACTTTATTTTTTCCACGCAAGTGCTTTATATGTTTTGGTGTTTATGTCATATGCATAAGTGTTGTATTTAGCCACTTTTAAAATGATGCATATTGTTTCATGTCAAAAACAGCTGAATACTGACTAAATATCATTGTGTCAGCTTTAAATGTTGTTTCAGTGAGTTTTTGACAGGATTTTTATTTATCTCAGTATGTGCCTGTGTGTGCTTCATGTTATTGCATACCAATTTTTTTCTTCTTTCATGTGCACCTTTCTGATTTTTTAGTTTGCTTCCCATGTGTTATTTTGCTAACTGTATGTGCCTGTTAGCGAGGGGGAGTATCCTGTCTGTTATTTTGCTAATTGTTGTCTCATGTTCTCCTGTTATTTTTCCTGTTTCTTTTACCCTTTGTCATTTCATGACAAAAAGGGGGAGAGTAATATATTAAGGGGGAGAGACTTAATATATAGGAGGGAGCCGTAGAATATCATTGATATCTCCGTTATTATGAGAGTTATAATTAAGGGGGAGAAGGATATCTACTTGTTCATGCATGAGTTTTATATCTGTTTATTTTATACTTGATAATCCCATGCTTTTCACGGTATATTTTTGATTGTGGATGTTTCAGGTAAGCAGGTATGTTGCTGCGGTGTCATTATTTTAAGACTACTTTGTTAGGTGTTAGATCTAGTGCATTTGTAATAAGTCACTGTTTTGATGGTTGATAGTTTACTATTTACTTTTTCGGTCTATTACTGTAGTCTTTGTAATAGGTAGTATTTTGTCACGGAATGCCAAAAGGGGAGATTGTTAGTTCCATTTTTATTGGCAATGTCTGTAACAAAATAAGTTCAATTGAGTTGTAATCTGTCGTGAAGATCTTTGTGCAATTGGACTGGTTTTTGGCTGATGTAATCAGACATGCGTTCGTGGTGCGTTCGTTGCAGTGTTCGAACGATTGGCATTGGTTCTGCGTTCGTTATTGGGTTCAAACGTGTGGCGTTAGTGGCACGTTCTTTATTGGGTTCGAACGGGAGCATTCCAGAGAGCAAACGTTTGAGTCACGTTCTTGTTGGGTTCAAACGGGATCATTCCAGAGAGCATCCGTTCATTGTGCGTTCGATTGGCGTTCGAACTAGTCTTCACAGAAGGAGCGTGTTCGTGTAACGTTCTAGTAAGCGTTCGAACGCGACTGCGATCTGAATGCATTTTTGGCCTGCAAAACCCTAGCTTTTCACCCAACCTATAAATATAACACTTAGCCGCCATCCCCATTAGTTGAAAGAGTTGAAACACAAATCTTTTGAGCCAAAACACTAAAAAGTTTTCAACTCTCTTTGATTCCACCATTGAAGACTTCTTATCTCCTTGTCTTTTTCCTTAATGGTGTGAATGTTTCTTTATTAAACCTTCAACACAACTTAACCCAAAATCCCTAATCCTTTAGAGTTCTTTAGGAGGAGTTTTGGTAGTCGGAGTTCCGGTGTCATTGGTGATATAATCTACTCAGAGACTTCAGAGGTTCTGAAGAAAAAACCGTGGGTTGCGGGCTTGAGGAGTTGCCTTGAGTTCTTGCAGTATTGAGGTACTTGAGTCGATGGAGTTGCCACCATAGGTCTTGACCATCGCTGTAATTTTTCTCTATATAGTGGATTCGGGTGGTAGTCTATACCCGGAGTGGTTTTTTACTCGGAAGAATTTTCCATTTCGTCACCAAAATTATTGTGTTGAATTTTATGTGATTGATTTACTTTTCCGTAATTTCTATTATTGATTAATATTGTGGTTTGATTATATTTGCTGCTTTAATTATTGTTATTGTTTTTACATTTGCAGCATATTATTTTTGTTGGTTGATTTGGTAATTACCTGTTTCAATTCCATAGTAGCATTAATTCGGACTTGTCATGTTTATTGCTTGTAATTCTGCATAGGGTCAGAACTTAGGATAATCCCGAATTTTCACCACCTATATTTAACTAATACCCCACATTTTTTAATAATTAATTTAATTAATAGTATTTTTATGAAATTACCTTTCAACAATGGTAACATACAAAATACATATTGATACCCGGGGACTAAGCGAGAATACAAAGATACTTCGAAGTGAGAATACAATCTACTTCCTCTCAAACTGATTAGAGTGAGTGAAACCAATTTCAGTTCTGAGTGGAATCGGAACCTATTTGAAAAAAAAAAATGGTTCCTAACATTTTAGAACCAAAACCTACCCAATTAAATAATATACAATATATTTACTGCAGTACTTGCTTTTGTCTGATACTCGAATGGTCAATATATAAAGCAAACTAGTTCATAAACATATTGATTTTTTAGTGATCTTCGCAGGAAAGAAGAGGTTACAGGGTTAAATCCTTGAAGATACTTGTAATTTAGGATTAAAGTAGGGTGACAATGCATTATTTAAGAGGTTTGGACCTTTAAAATTTTTTAACAAAAAAAAATTTAATTTTATAATACGAAAACCAGTTCCAAAATTCTATTTCAGTTCCCACCATAGTAGAAGCGGAACAGAACCGAAAAAATCGATTCCTTAATTTTGGAATCGAAACCAACCCTGAAGGAATCAAAAAATCATCCCAATTCCGGAATCAGTTCAGTTCCTTGCGATTCCAAGTGGAACCGAGATCGCTGCACAACCCTAAATGATATGGCCCCATACATTAGAGGAGGTATCCAACATGTTTTATAATTTCCACATGTACACTATAATTTCCACATGTTTTATAATTTGTACATGTTTTATAATTTCCACGTGTAAAACTATCGTAAGATTTTATTCATATTTACAACACTATAATTTTATTTTTAAACTTGATTATTAAACTAGTCTTGTGTCCGCGTGTATGTGGATTTTGTTTGAAGGTAGATGATTAATAGCTTTTATTTAAATGTTTGATTAATTGCCTATTTGAATGTTTGATTGTCTGTTTATGAAGAGTTTGTTAGTTTTTTTTTGTCATTAGACTCGAATATGGTTACGGTTTGGAACCAAAATTAAACCGGAACTTTCCGAACCGAAGGAACCGGACCAGAACCTTATGGTTTCTTGAACCATAAGATTCAACGGTTCCAACCAGAATCGTAATGGTTTTGGTTGGAATCGTTGAACCTTATACGGCTACTAGCCGTTGGTTTGGTAGGACGGCTCTTTGTGAAATGATTTTTTTTTTATATATTTTAAAAAATTCTAAATTATCTCAATAACAGTAATAAAAAGGCTAGTTTTATGGATAATTTAGGCATCATAAAATTAACCAAATAATTTATAAATAGGGGTCATAATTCATTTGTCTACACACCAACAATTCTCTCATTCCAGTTATCTCATTTTCAATTCTCCAAATGATTTAATTGTGTAACTCTTCAGTATTAACAAAAAATGGCAAGTTCATCTGAGAACACGGTATCCAATATCCTAATCCAAGATAGCGGCCAAAATATTGGTACATGAAGAATATAAGTTAAGTCTCAATCTTCTGAAATTTTAAAAATTTATTTTCATTTAATCGAGACTTAAAGGTCCAAGAACAATATGTTGACGGTGGATTTTGGTCGCGGGGTAATATGGGAATATTACCCCCGAGGCAATCCTCCCCTAATAGTGAATTTGGTTGGTTATGGGGGAACCAAAAGCAAACTTAGCAAAAGGTAGATAAATACGCCAATCGACAAAGAGATTTAACGTGGTTCGGCGGATTTGATCCAACCTACGTCCACAGACACAATTTGAACGATCTTTTATTACTGAGATATGCTCATCTGTTGTGTTTACAAGCCTCTCAAAAATGATCTTGATGATCCTGGGATTGATTCTGATGTTCATTACAAATACTCTACCCTACTATTTATAATAATGAAGAAATCAGATTCCTTCTAGCATAAGGATTTCCAGTTTGAAACAATTTCATTTTCCCACAATGATTCCTAATCTAATCTATCTTTACTTCTTTTTATCCTATTAGGACACTGACTCATCACTCCACCCCATGAAAGTAGGATAACTTATCCCTTTCCCCGTAGGAATAAGATGTTTTGTCTTCTGGAACATGTCTCGTCATATGGTCAGTCTTGACGTGGTCGGTCATCATGATCCTTCGAGCTGAGAATGCTGCTACCGATCTGATAATACTCGGTCACCCGAACCCAAGTGGTCGGTCACCAATCATCATGTGCTCGGTCTCTTACTGTTGGCTCTATAGCGCTCATGCGGTCGGGTCGGCATTTAATGATTTCGATCAAGAAAGGAATTACCCTTTTACTCTTGTCGTGCTGCTTTAAATACCATAGTGCTTGAAAACACCATCAACATCTGTCCCCTAGTTCTCGGTTCCAATGAGTATACGAGTTGGTGCCGGGAACTTATAAAAAGATGGTGTGCTGATCGCCTTGCCGCTGGTCGCTTCAGAATTTACAAAGGAATAAAACCTTTACACCGTTTCTTCTAGGAACCTTTTCTTGAGACGCGCAACCCTCACATCTGTTTAAATGCCCATCAAAACACCTTTAGGGTTTTTCCTATGCTTGACATTTGTCAATCATCAACCGGCTTCCCGCCAAATGGTAGATAGAATCCGTCGTTCACTGCTGTCATCAAAATATATAATCTCAACCATTCATTTAGTTTTGCTAAATTACTTCCGAAACTTACACATGGCGCATATCCAAGGCCCTCTCATGATCTGACGGTCACGAACGTTATGAGGCTACTTTGAGAAGACGAATCGACCTCATTTGCGTCTGTTGGTGAAATTTATCAACTGTAGGAACTCGTCATCTCTTCAACTATGAAACATTTGATTCACTATAGCCGAGGCTTTTTCAACTCATTTCTCTTCGGTCTTTCAGAGAAGGAAATCAAGTAAGTCTCATGGGTAGCCTCTTCGCTTGCTTTTTGCTTTTTCTTTTTTTTTTTTTTGCGTGTTTGCGTTAGTTTTTGTGTTTTGTGGCTGATGCTGTTTTAGGGAGAGATTTATGGTTTTGATGGATGTTGATAGGGCATTTTTAGAACTCATAGGTTTTGGTCTTCCCGTGTACCAAGGTTAAATGTGGAACCCTTAGCCGCCTGTGGAATTTGGATGTAGACTGACCTCTCATTTCCTTCTTTTTTCTCGGGTGACAGGGATGTCTGTTAGTGAATCTTCCTCGGCATCCCCTGCTGAACCTTTGACCGCCCCTGTCATAGTGCTCTCCTCCTCGACTCAAGGACACCAAACATAGATGACTTTGATACTACCCCTACCCCTTCTAAAATTGAAGAGGGTTCTTATCATCATAGAATTCCACGGAAGGACCCAGAGCCCAGTGATTTTAACTACTCGGGCTTAGATATGGACCAGACTTCCAAGATAAGTGAAGGTGACCTGGACCTGCTTCGGCAATGATATGATATTCTGATTGATCTTGCCTTGCAGGTTCCCGGGCCGCTGGACCACGCTAGTCATCCAGATGAGGGTTCGGTGGCCTTGCTCCCGGTTTTCTTCGAGTGCGGGCTCCGTCTGTCATTTCAGCGTTATTTCGCCTGGATGTTAGCCGAGATGGAGATTGCCCCTTGCCAATTGAGTTTGAACAGCTGGAGGATCCTAGCTGGGCTGCATGTAATTTGGCATCGGGTGGGATTTAGCGAGCCTTGTCTTGAGGATGTGAAGAGGTTGTATCGGTTGAAGGCCAATCCAAGGTCGCACCATGGTTGGTATTATCTTTCAACTTATGCTGACTCCTCAAACATTGTTCGTACGCTTCCCGATTCCAACAATAATTTCAAGGATTTATGGTGCTGGGCAACAGGAGATTGGGGCAGGTTTTGAGATCTTTTGACGAATAGATCTCTGTCCCAAATATCTTCCGGGCGGAAGTTTAGGAACTTACTCAGTTTTCCTGTTATTCTCTCTTCCTTTTATGGTAGGATTCTGACACTTTTTGTTCCCTCTCACCTTGTTGGAAGGATGCTCCCAAGGTCTCCCATCAGATCCGGGTAGGGGTCAGCTGGGCTCAGCGGTACGCCGATCATTGGAGGGAGTTAGTGAGTGATGCGGCTTTTGTTGAGTCCGGCCTTATTCTGGTCACTCCTCCAAAGGTTCCGGGGAGGATTGGTAGGCCTTGTTAACCTTCTAACCTATCCCCTCGCTTGTTTTGGTGTGATGATGTCTTTTGATTTTGTTCAGATCCCGGACTGACCACTCTCTATATTCCTTTCTCTTTTTTTGTAGGAATGTCGAAGAGACCAAAATACCTTGATCGGTTGGCCGGTACCTCAAAGAAAGTCAGCCCTGATGGAGCTGGCTCTTCTCGGAAGCGGCCTGAAACTTCTGAGGCTGGAAAGATCGCTGAAGAGGTGGAGCGTCTGAGCTCTCAGGGTCTGTCTTTGCCTTCTGGGGTGCCTCCGCTGGGTGTTGCCCGCTCTGATAGTCCTCCAAGGTCTTCTAGGAGGAAAAAGCGTCCGTTCGGTGCTGTGGACCCAATACTAAGTCAGGAATTGGAGGAGGAGCGTGCTAAAAGCAAGGAAGCGCCAGCTCGGTAGGATATGAGGGCGTCAGTGGGTACTTCCAAAAAGCTGAAGGGCTCTGTGATCCTCGGCGTTGACGACCTCGGGAAGGATATTAGGGAGGCTACTTCTCACCTGGTGCCAGCTTTCAATGAGCTGGCCGAGGCCGTACCTCCGGAGAAGATTCTGGGGTATGAGGACCTTTCCCTCGATGAGGTGGTTGCGGAGCTATGTTCTCAGATGGCCAAGGTTGTGTTTCTTCCCCTCATTCCCGATGTGTCTTCTTGACTTGGTTTATTTTCTGATTCTTTTGTTTCTTTCTGACAGGCAAACTACTTCACGACCAAAAATAAGGATATGTTTTTGAGCCTTTTGTCTGAGGGCGGTCAGGCCCAGAGGCTTCAGAATCGGCTTTCTGAAGTGGAGGCCAAACTTGCGAGTGTGGAAGAAAGGAATAGGGAACATGAGTTGGCTGCGGTTGATGCTCTTAAAACAAACATAGCCCTTAGCGCCCAGGTTGAGATCAGGATCCTCAAGGTGGAAATAGGCAGTGTGGAGTATATGCTACGGGCTAAGGAGGAGGAATTGGTACGGGCCCGTGCCGAGCTTAAGAATAGAGAACTTGAGTGGGAGGCCGAGATGGACTCTATCCGTCATGAAGGGGTCGGTGATTGTGTGGAGATCATCCCCACGGTTCTACCTGATTTAGACATGGGTCATATTTATGCGGCCATCCGCTTTTGTAAAGGGGAAATTTCTGAGGAAGAGTTTCAGAGGTGGCTACCCCTTTCTGCTGAAGTGATGGATCCTGATCCGATTTCGATTGCCCCGGTACTTCCTGCTCCTGTTGAGGACCGTCCTGAGGTTCCTGTTCTGGTCCCCGAAGCCATAGTTGCTGTGGCCTCCCAAGTCATTGATGCGGAAGCCGCTGTCCCTTTCTCTGAAGCCGTACCAAGTCATCTGCCACCCGAGCCTGAGGAAGAATTAACTGCCCCTGCGCGGGCTGATTGATAAGTGTAACCCGAACGGGGCCCTGTGTATACTTGTAATGACTTGTAATAACTCTTTATATGTATTTTTTTTTGTCTCTGTTCATCTTATCTTTCATAATTTGTTTTGATCTTCATTCCGCAAATGATTACTCGAGGCCAGCCCATGAGAGGATAACCCGACTCCGAGTTGAGATAAAAACACGGCCTTGGGGGAACGTTGTCTCCAATCTAATCACAGATTTGGTGGGACGTGGCCCGACCTCGAGCTGAGAGACGTTCCTGGGGGGATGTCCTCAGTCCGTAAGGCTGACTCGGTGGGATGTTACCCGATCCCGAGCAAAGAGAAATGCTTTGATCTGGGGGGATGTTTCTTCCCCAGTCCAAGAGGCCGACTCGGTGGGACACAGCCCGACCCCGAGATAAATAATTAAGTGGCCTCGCCGGAATGAAATCCAGCCCCGAGCCGAATAATCAACTGGCCTCGGCTGAATGAAATCCAGCCCCGAGCTGAATAATCAAGTGGCTTCGGTGGAACGAAATCCAGCCTCGGCGGAATGAAATCCAGCCCCGAGCCGAATAATCATATGGCTTCGGTGGAACGAAATCCAGCCCCGAGCTGAATAATCAACTGACCTCGGTGGAAAGAAATCCAGCCCTGAGCCAAATAATCAAGTGGCCTCGGCGGAACGAAATCCAGCCCCGAGCTGAATAATCAACTGGCCTCGGCAGAACGAAATCCAGCCCCGAGCCGAATAATCATTTGGCCTCGGCGGGACGAAATCCAGCCCCAAGCTGAATAATCATTTGGCCTCGGCGGAACGAAATCCAGCCCCGAGCCGAATAATCATTGGGAATTACTCTTAAGGGAAGGGAATCAACCTTTGAAGCCCTATCGAATCTGACTTGGGCGTCCCCTTGTCAGACCGTAGGAAAAAAAATAAAAAAAAAAACTTTGGAAAATAAAACAAAAAGTGTAAATAATAGCACAGATACCTCAGAACAGCGTTCTGTCCGAGGTCTCCAAAATACAATTCTGAATCTTTCAATTTAGTGTCCCGGCGAACCAGGATTTGGATCAGAGAGCATTTTGAATGGTAAGGGCATATCCTCTGTACGCCAGGTCACTTATGGAGCCTACGTATTGTACGAGGGCTCCTCCTTACAACGCAGGAGCAGGCACACGCCACGGGGGCACAACGCCTCCCCGTGCTGTGCCTCTCTTGGATCCAAATGATGGATGGATCAAAGAGTGCCCGGGATGCTAAGGGAACATTCCTCTTTAGGCCCGGTATCACTGGAGCAAGTAATCGTCACGGGGGCATAGTTTTCTCCCCGTGCTATACTTTCTCACGGATCCATCGCATCTATTATGTGAGGATCAGAGAGTGTTTAAAACACTAAGGGCATGTTCCTTTCTTATATTCGGTAACACTGGAGCAAGCAAACGCACAGGGGTATCATCCCTCCCCGTGCTATGCTTCTCATGGATCCTATTGTGTCGAGTATGTCCCCGGATACTCCGAGGACCCTGAGTTTAAAAGAAAGACTAGGTTCCGGGGGAATGACCATGTCCCCAGACCAACGAGCATGACTCGGTAGGACGTAACCCGACCCCGAGCTGAATAATCCCGTGGCTTCAGTGGAACGTAATCCAGCCCCGAGCCGTATGACCAAGTGAGTAGGGATCCATGAATGTCCGAGTTTTTCAAAGGCATATCCCTCCTAATGTCTGATGATTCTGGAGTAAGTGGATGCGGCAGGGGTATTGTCCCTTTTGGTGCCACGTTTTCTTTGTGTTTCTTGGCTTTTGTATTTTTGACACTGGTTTATTGTACTTAAGTATGTCCCCGGGGTTTTGAATATGAATTTTCTTTCCCCCTATATATATATATATTTTTTGGAGAGCGGGTGAGAAAAAATTTTTATTTCATATTCAGGGACATACTACCCTTCTTAGAACTCCTTGTCCGGCCCTTTGTTAGGTTGTTTTGGAAGAAATAAGGAAAAGAGAACCTACTGAAAGTATTTACTCAACATCTCGGCATTCCATGGTTCTTCAATTGCGTGCCGTCTAGCTGTTCTAAGATGTAGGTGTCTGGTCTTACCACCTCTGTGATTTTATAAGGCCCTTCCCACTTGGGACCTAATGAGCCCTCCTCTGGTTTCCGAGTGTTTAGGGTGACCCTTCTTAATACTAAGTCGCCCGGGAGAAATGAGCGGGTCCGGACTTTTCTGTTGTAGAAGCGGGCCATTCTTTGCTGATAGACTACTGTTTTCATGGCTGACTTTTCTCTTTTTTCATCGATCAGGTCGAGGTGGTTCTTGATAAGTTCTTCGTTCTGTTCGTTCCCAAAATGGCGGACCATGTGGGTTGCTACCCCGACTTCTGCTAGGATGACTGCCTCACATCCGTATGATAGGGAAAACAGTGTTTCCCCTGTGGAATCTTTGTAGGTCGTCCGATGCGCCCATAGCACCTCTAGTAATTCATCGACCCATAAGCCCTTGCATGATCCGAGCCGAGCTTTTAGGTTTGCCTTGATGGTTTTGTTTGTTGCCTCGACCTGTCCGTTTGACTTAGGATGGGCTGGTGAGGTGAATTTTAGAGCGATCTGGAGGTCTTCGCAGAGTTTCCTAAATCCCTTGCTATCGAACTGTTTTCCATTGTCGGTGATGATTGCTCGGGGGATTCCGAACCTGCAGATAATATTCTTCTTTAAAAACTCTGTGGCCTTCTTTTTTGTTATGGTGGATAGTGGCTCGGCCTCCACCCATTTGGTGAAATAGTCAATGGCCACAATTGCGTACTTTGCCTGTCATCGCCCTTTTGGCATAGGCCCTATGATATCCAACCCCCACTGTGCGAATGGCCAAGGGCTGGTCAGGGTGGTCAGTTGTTCTGCTGGTTGATGGTGAATGTTGGTATTTTTCTGGCAACCTTCTCATTTCTAGGCTATTCTAATGCCATCCTGATGCATGGTCAGCCAGTAAAACCCCTACCTTAAGGCTTTGAAGGCGATTGATCTTCCTCCGACATGACTTCCGCAGATGCTCGCATGAATTTCCCTGAGCACATAATCTTCTTCCTCTTCTGCTAGACATCTCAGGAGGGGTACGGTGTAGCCTCTTCGGTAAAGTACCCCCTCGATTAGGGAAAACTTGGTGCTTTTGAATTTTAGCTTCCTGGCCACCTTCTTGTCCTCGGGTGGTTCCCCTGTTTCTAGGTATCATCTGATTGGCCGCATCCATGAGCTTTCGTTTTCCTTTTCCAGTACATCCACCTCCAGCCCCCCTATGCTTTTCTCTCGGAGGCAGATGAGAGGGATCATTCTGGGGTTTTCAGCTTTTATTGAAGATGCGAGCCGCGCTAAGGAGTCTGCTTCACAGTTGCCTTCTCGCCCAATTTGTTCGAAGCGTACGTTCCCCATTTTTTCCACCAGTTTTTTTACCTCGGCCAGGTAGGCTATCATGGCCGGCTCCCTGGCTTGAAATTCTCCCTTTAGCTGTTGAATGGCTAGCTGAGAGTCACTCCTTACCACTACGTTGCGGACTCCCATTACTGTGCATAGTCTTAGCCCGGCCAGGATTGCCTCGTACTCCACTTCATTTTTCGTGGCTTTGAAGGCAAACGTTAGGGCGAACAGTACTTCTTCTCCTTTGTTGTTTTTCAATGCAATCCCTGCTCTGTTCCCTTGTGAGCTGGCGGACCCGTCCACTGACATTTCCCATTTGCTTTCCTCCATAATCAATATTTGGGGTTCCGTGAGTTCCGCAACAAAATCTGCCAAGGCCTGCCCTTTAATTGCTACCCTTGGGCGGTAGGAAATGTCATGCTCGCTTAACTCCACCGACCATTTCATTAGTCTTCCCGAGGCCTCTGGTTTTTGCAAGATCTGTCGCAGGGGGTAATCGGTGTAAACTCGGATAGGGTGGGCTTGGAAGTAAGGTCGTAATTTCCGTCCTGCAGTGATCAAGGATAGAGCGACTAGTTCATGCACGGGATACCGGGTCTCTGTGTCCAACAAAGCTTTGCTGACATAGTATACTGGTCTTTGGATCTGGTCGGCCTCTTACACCAGTACCGAACTCACTGCGTGTTTTGAAACAGCCAAGTACAAGTATAATGTCTCTCCTGGGAGAGGTTTTGATAGGAGTGGGGGCTGTGCTAGATACTGTTTTAGCTGCTGGAAGGCCTCCTCGCATTCTGGCGCCCAGTCGATCCCCTTTTGGGCCTTCTTGATGATTTTGAAGAAGGGGTGCCATT
>SKCR01050293.1:0-39289 GCA_019454045.1 Zanthoxylum bungeanum
AGATTCTTGACTGGCATTAAGAAAGCCCCATTAGGTATTTTGTTTATCTAGTAATGACGTTTCTTAGCTTTAATTACCTTTAGAGGCAATGTCCCGACACGATTTACTAATCAATTATTTGCAATTGTTGTGAATAGTTGAATGCAAATAGTAAAGCTAAAGAAAGGAGATGTGTATAGTTGTGTATAGAAAATATCGATTTTCACAAATACTACAACTATAGGTATTGGATACCAGATCTCCGTCTAGTTATTTAAATATATTAGTTAACGATTGTTTTGATATTTGATATCGGAACTTGCGAATATTGGATAGTTACTTGTTCTTAATAAACAATTGTTATATATTTTTAAAATATGACTAGTAGTGTCATTGACTTAGAGATCAACATTAAGAAAAATTATTCGGTAAAGTAAATAATTTAGAACGGTGCTTTATGAGTTTAATCACTTAAACATTAGATGCTTACCCCGTATGGTAAAAGATGTTTGATACGAGATCACACCACATATCCTTATCCGTTTAATGAATATTGTATTCAGGAAAGTGATTAAGATCTCGTTTACCAATGATTGTCATTGGACCACCAAATTTATTTAACTGATACATTGGATGTATGTAGTTTTATAAATAATAATTGCTTAAGGTAGTTTTCTTTATTTCGTAACTTAGTTGATGAATTGTCATAACTTAGTTACGAGTTTCTGAAGGAACACATATTGAAAGTCTTGAAAGTATCAAGAACTTTCAATCTGTTCTGATGAAACGTAGATTGAACATTTTTGACTTGTTCAAATATATTCAATCTAAAGTATTTTGAAAACTTGATCCTTAAAATCATTACAAGTCTTTGAACTGTTCAAAGATCTTTGATACGATCAAACATTTGAATTTAAAGCAATTAGTTCTAAGGTTATTCAGTGAATATGATTCATATTCAATATATTTCTTCCACGATTCCATCTTGATGGAATTGAGTAGTGGGAGCAATCGAATCTTATATGATTTGATTCTTTTGATATTGAATGTTACCGAATAGTTTCAATACTCTTGGGGTTGCTCCAGTAACACTAATTCATCTCTTAATTAATGTTCCATTAATTTCTACAGTTACATATATGATATATGTATAGGTAGAAAATCTGAATCTGAATCTTGAAAATTTAAGATTTGAATGTTTCTTTTATATAATAGTTATATAATGGAAATTACTTACACCTTGGAGGTATAAGTAAAAGTTTATCGTTTATTCTGTTTAATAGAATATTGTATTCTATTTAATAGAATATCTTTCCTACGATCCTAAGTAATAAAATTGTTTTATTACTTGGTGTGTAACATCTGATGTTAATTATTGTAGAAAAGACTTGACTTATTGAAGTCAAATGTGAGAATGATAAATTATAAATGGAACTACGTAATTAATAAGATGAAACAACCTTATACATCTTCCGTACAAGTCCAATAGGATACACAATCATTCACGAGTATTTGATACTTAATGGTTCCGTTGTTTTCTTACTGAGAAAATTATCCTATAACTTATAATGGAAGCGATATTTGATATCGATTCTGGAAGTTCACCATTGAACCATAGATCTAAGATTGTTCATAGCTTACTACGATCAAGTTTTGAACTTGATTAAGCTTTCATTATGAATTAGTTCATGATATGTGCTAATTGTTTGCGCAGCGAAGCATTGTGAGCTTATTAAAGGTTTGACCTTTACAGTATGACAGTGAGAAAAGTTATACTCAGCAATCTATTGTAGATTCTGAGAAAACTTATCTCTAGTCACACTAAATGAACAATAAAGAGATATTTGGTTAATGATATTTTTCTGTATTTCTTTTGCTAAGTTGCGAAGTGCGTTTTTGGATGACTTATTCAGATAAGAGATCAGTTGTGATTTCCTTATTTGAAGAGTTCATTCTGAAATGGCCCTAGAGTTTGTGTTCTGCTGAATCGCAGTTTAGTGTGCTAGCTTATAGAGCCTATTGTAGACTCAGATAAGTCTTCCGAAAATCTGTGTTCTCTGTTTTTGATATCGTCAGATTGTCTGATCTTGTCAAAGTATAGAGAATACATATGTGATTAGAAGGGTTAGTGGAGCGTACATATTACTTTCTAGTGTTATATATCTTAACGACATTGTCATTATTATAATAATGAGATGTTTGTGAGGTAAAAGATTTACCTAAGTCTATTTACTCTGAAAGCAGTGGGAGTAGTCTCTGTTATATTTGATATAAAGTTTTATATAAGATATAACCAAGAGACTTGTGAGATACTCCTATTATTCGTACATTAGATATGATCTAATAAAGGACATAACAAGGCTATCTGTATGACAGTTAGTATAACTGTTCGACTTATTGTATGTCTTATACATAGTATTCATCTTTCGTAAAGGATGATTCCTTTTTTCGAAAGAAATATTGATTAGAATGTCTAAACAATATTATGTATCATTTGATGATGACATAATGAATACTTTATTATGTGCGATTATCGATGTCGATTTAATCGTAATTGTTACGAGTTATTTTGACATCCTATAGACCATATGATGGATCTTGAAACACGTTCTTGTGATCTTTGAGATATTAAGAACGAGTTTCTAATTCATGGAGAATATAATCTGCAACCATTAGGGTCATATTAGTTTTGAGACTCTATTATGACGTTAGACAGTCTACGCCATAAAGAGTCAGAAAAGATGCAGTGAGTGTCACGAAGGATTCTACTTTTATAGTGGAATTAAATGCAACTTATAAAGTATTGACTTATGAAGTTGCATAGTGACCTTATAAAAGAAGTTTTTGAATTGTTATTGTGCTTGCGGTTGTCTTCATAGTATTTTGGATTTGATCCTTAAATACTTGGACAACTCAGTAGCTGTAGCACAATACTGATGTAGCATCAGAGTCATATTAATGTATAATCTATTCTACAAAATATGAATGATGCTGACTATGGGAAACGATGGAGTTTGTTTGACAAACTCAATATGTCATAGCGGACCTGCTTTTGTTGCCTACCTCTTAAGTACTGGGTAGCTTTTGAGAGCCATGAGTATAACGATACACATTGAGACGTGTATATGATACCGTGGATTGGCACTAGAGCAAGTGAGAGAAATTGTTGGGGTTGGTGCTCAGAGCGCCAATCCGACCGTATTTATGTCTGACTCATGAATACGAACATCCCTTTATTCCATAATATTACTTACTTAGTGGTTGCACCTCTTGTTTTTATATACGTATTCAATCTGATTACGATTAGATTGAAACTAAATGTGATTTAGTGATATGTATATATTAGACAAAGACCCGATATATATAATGCAGTACACAGTTACAAATAGTTTGTAATTGAAATTGGGAAGTGTCATTGCTAGAGATATATTTATCAATAAAGTTCCTGGTCAAGATTCACTAACATGGGTCGGTTAGTCAAATCTGTTGAGACCAGTACATTCGTATATCGAGACTTGGTCGATGGTTTATCCCAATGAACCATGAGTCTGGAGAGACTCGTATAGACATGTAGTGTTTATAGTGGATAAACACTGAACGGCTCACCGAAGATTCTTAATGGATGGTACACCAACGTCAATAAGAATCTTCTCGGGTTGAGTAGCATAGTGGTTCCTTCGACTTGAGATACCACTGTGGATGTATGAGACATCCTCCACACTTAGATGGCAGTCACGTCACCGATCTATTTAGATCAGACCTCCGCCTTTCGTTGGGTGTGGACTGATCCTCAGGATATCCTGTGTGTGTCAAGATAGGATCCGTCAGTTCTGTGTACAGAGCATATGTAGTCCATATATATTTAGCAGTCTGTTAAATCTGTGGCCACAGTATACTTCGGAAGTAAGTTCCGATGTTATTTAGAGATTGCTAGTAGATACGTCGACGAGATAATACCTATAGAGATTTGACGTTCACATCTATATCTCTGGATTATCTGGATACCTGTGACGGATGGATTATACGTATGCAATGACCTCGACCTGTATGATTCAGCTAGATTATCTGTGATCGTCATAATCTACGGGTGGATAATTATATGGACATGAAATTGGATTTCGTGACAATATACCTGAATCTAGAGAGTCTCAATAATGAAACATACACATAGAGCACTAGACCAACATTTTATGAATAATGATGATTATTTATAAATCTTTAATCGTTAACGAAAAATACATGCGAACTGGCCGAACCGTCATTTCCTAATTAATGTGTATTTGTATTTAATATATGATATTATAAATACACATTAATAAATAGTCAAATAAGGTATTTGACATATATCATCATATATATGTATTTGAGATATTTAAAGTAAATATAATACATATATTTGATATATTTGTATTAAATTATTTAATTGTTAAATGATTAATATAATTAAAAATAAATATATCACCAAATGATAAAGTTAGGAATGGATTATAAGTTGTCATTGTTGACTTATACTTAAAGGAAATGGTTGTCAAATGGATTTTGACTTCTTAAGATATTTGTTCAAAATTGTTTGAAAAATGAAATATCTTTTTCCTTTATTTCTTGCTAAATTCGGCCATACACTTAAAGATAAGAGTTATATTTTTTTTCTTAGTTGCATTTGTTGACTTAATTAAATGTCTTTAAAGTTGTTTTTAGATATTTAACCAAGTTGATCAAATGTAAGATGAAATGAATAATTTTAGTTTTTGTTTAATGAATTGCAATATTCTTGTTGGTGCCTTTCGGCGTCGAACTTGATATTTGTGTTGTTTTTCATTTCATTTCATTGTTAACCTAATACCGTTAAAAGAAAACTCCATTAATGGAAACCAAAGGAAGCTGTGAGAAAGAAAGAAGACCAAAGAAAGCTTGATTTTTAGTAAGTTTTTCCAACTTACTATTAGATGAATGTTCCTTAGGATCTAGGCTTTAACATATGATGTTCTTAGGTTATTCTTTTCTTTATTCTTTGTGTTTTTGATGATGGAAGTTTTGGTGAAAGTGTAGAGCATGTATGATGAAGGAAGCTTATGGCTATTGTAGTAATAAGTGTTCTTTTATGGTTTTGGAAACCTTGTTGCTAATCTAGAGTTGTTGACCCACTCTTAGATGACCTAGATTTGATCTTGAGTTGTTTCATTGTGTTGAGACTTTGATTGGATGGAAGAAACATGATTGAAGTATTGGATTAAACCAATTTGATCTAATTTGTCCAATTTGAAGAATTGAAACATTAGGGTTCTTGACCATTTCCAAATTTAGGGATTTTCATATATGTTGTGTATTTGGATGTGTATATGATGCATATAAAGTTTCATGTTCATTGGATTACATCTTGATGTGTTTGATGCATGAAATGACAAGTGCACACTTTGGCACCAAAGTGGTGCATTCGGCCAAATGAAGAAAAATGGGGATTTATGTTGCCCTTGTGTTTTGATGTTTTGAACATGCTAAGTTCATCTTAAAATGATTTAGAATCATTCAAAATTGATTTGATCAATTTCGGACTAAAATGGACAAAGTACCAAGTGTAAGGGCAATTCGGTAAATTCACTTAACTATATGATTATTTGAATTTTATTTCATAATTTGATTATTGGATAATTAAATAATATGTTTATTTAATTAATCCGAGAAAAGTTTTGAAATCGGAAAAATTTGATTTTTCACCGCTTCCGCTGCGTTACCGGATATTCCCCCTAAAATCCCTACATTTATAAACTTACCAATACTTAAATAACATTTTTCTCTATGATTAATTTCTCCAAATCATACCAAATCTTAAACGTAATTATATAAATTCTCAATTTCTAATTAACCACCTAGGTCTTGCCTAAGCGCTCTAGGAATTGGGTCACTGTCTGACTAGTGCCTAGCGCGTTTTAGAACACTGCTTTGGGGAAAGATTCCAACCCCAAGCCATCTAAGTCACTTGACTGCAAGGGAATAAACTCTCATTGCGCCAACACACAGCAATAGGGCCTCAGTAAGACATAACCCACCCCGAGCTGATCTGACAGAGAGAGGCTTTGAGGGGAAAGATTCTGACTCTAAGCCATCTAAGTCACTTGGCCGCAAGAGAATGAACCCTCTCTACGCCAACATACAACAAAAGGGCTTCGGTATGATGTAATCGGTTCCTAGCCGTTCTGAAAGATAGAGGCCTTGGGGGAAAGATTCTGACCCCAAACCATCTTAGTCACATGGCCGGAAGAGAATGAACCTCCATTGCGCCAACACACAATAATAGAGCCTCAGAGGGACGTAACCGAGCCCCGAGCCGATCTGACAGAAAGAGGCATTGGGCAAAGATTCTGACCCAAGCCATCTAAGTCACCTGGCCGCGGAGGAATGAACCCTCCTTGCGCCAACACACAGTAATAGAGCCTCGAGGGGACATAACCTAGTTCTGAGCTGATCAGAACATTTGGCCACAAGGGAATGATCCCACATTGTGCTAATAAAGCAATATGGCCTTGATGGAACGAATACAGCCCCGAGTCATTCAAATCAGAAAGACCTCGATGAAAGATTTTCAATCTCAGGTCGTCCTCACATACACTGATAATGGCGTCCCAAACTAGGATGGATAAAAATAAAATAAAAATGACAAGTGTAACGGGGTGACGTACCACGCACTCCACATCGACCCAAAATATCGAGGTAACTGAGATAACATCTTGTCCCACGTTGCCTAAAATAATAATTTGAACCTCACAGTCCAAAAATCCTGGAACCGAGCTACGGATCAGGAGGTGGCCAATGCCATAAAGGAATTTCCCCTCATGCTACGCAAACCTCGAGTCTGCAAACGCCACAGATGACTTCTAGTCATCCTCATGCTATTCTCCTATGGATCCGAAAAGGGATGGTTAGCGCCATGGGGCATTCCCTCTCCTCATGCTAAGCATATCCCAAGGTTACAATCGTCACAAAGGCCTGTGAGCCATGCCCGTGCTATGCATCTCCAACACACTCTATATAGGCGGCAAACGCCATGATGAAATTATCTCTCATCATGCTTTGCAAACCCAATGATATCGTAGTACCTCATAACTGTTTTCATTACATACGTGTTATGGTAACCATGGGGCACCAATCGCCACGTCGACCCTCCCGCCGAGCGTGCTATGTATACCTGAGCCACCAAACATCACGCATGCCTTCAATGTTTCAGTCTTCGAAGGTGCAAAACATCAGGTACTAACGTTCCAGCCCGAGATGTTTGATAATGACATTAGGGCTGGTGTTCAACAAAGGTGTGTGCTTTTCGAATATCATTTTACATATTTTTGCTGATGTCGAGGTGGTGTAAGTCACCGGCTACTGACGTTCCTGCCTGTGACACTTGTTGATGGTATGCCACGAGGGTACTTGAGTTCCACACATCTTGTTGCACCTCTTGTCTATGTCGATCATGGGTATTTCCAAGAAATATCAAGCAAATCTTTCCGTTTAAATAAATAATAGTGTGTAAAAGTGCTAGCAATTTATAAAAAAACATAGAAATTTTACTTGTATTTCAAGGATCTATTATCCATCTTATAACTCTTTATGGTTCATTTTAATAGAGGCACTATCGACAGCGCTCCCGCTATATCTTTACGTTCCATGGCTTATTGAGCCAGTGCCATCCAGCTGCTCCAGGTGATAGGCACCCGACCTGATGACCTCTGTTAGCGGTGCTGCCTCGCCCTTATGGCATCGTGGAAGATGCATTCCTAGAGGTATTTCTTCTGACCATGTCTTCAACCTACTCATGTAAATTTCTACAGCTCTCAGTGGCATGTTCCATTTGTTAGAGTTGGTACTTGGAGTGTCAATCTGAATTGTACATTTTATTATTTATTAATAAAATAACTATATTTTCATTTCATACCTTATTAATGGTATTGTCATTATGCATATTAGATTTATGTATAGATATGCTAAGAATGACATCGACCTTAGAATAGTCTTGTAGTAATACTGGACACTAGATGGTCCGACATTGTGATAAGTATTACTATTGTAAATTATTCTTAAAGTATATAAATATTCCTAGTCGTTGGTTTTGGAATACGGTCGAATTCCTATAACCTAGAAAACTAGCACATGTCGTATATTGGAATTGGAGTTCCAATGGTTTAACCCGATGTACCATGAGTTTTGGAAACTCATATAGATGTGTGGGTATTGGTTGGACCGAATACTGAATGACTCACATGTGATTCCTAATAGTTGGAAGTACACACCACTGTCAATATGAATCTTCTCGAGTCGAGTAGAATATGTAATCCTTTGACTATATGATAGCAATGATTTTGTGTGAGATCCTCCACACTTTGATACCATAAATGTTAGAAACTTTCATGGTCTGGCCTTTAGATGTTCGTTAGGAATGGACCGATGCACTCAGTAATCAAGTGCGAAGTAAGATAGGATCTGTCGGCCCGTATGTGTACCATAAGAGGTTTAGGTATCTATGTGAGTAAATTCATGATTCTTAAAACTTTGTCCAAAGTCGATCACCTATGGTGGATCGCATCAGTTATGAAGAATAATGGACATGTCGACACGAGATGTGCGCCTCAGAAACTTGACGGTGTATTTTATGTTTCCTAAGCACAACTCAGATAGCCTACAACGGAGGGATTGTTAAACATATGTGATAAACTCGACTTGTATAGTTCAGAAAGGTCGTTCGTGTTCTTCGCGAATTCGGAGGTGGTCAAATTATGTACATATTAGCTAGGCTTATATGACGATCGTGTCTGAACTTAGAGAGTCTCAATATGAAGTGTACTCGTTGAGCACTTGGGTAGCCGATTAATTTTGATAAAAGATCATATTCGATTTTATAATTATCAACTAAGATAATCAAGTGTTATTGGATAACATTGATTATTTATTTTGACTTAATTGGATTAATTCAATAATTACACAAATGCTTAATTGTAAATTCATAATTATCTCTACCATTTAAGGATATTATGGTATTGTAAGTATGTAATAATATGTGGTTTTGGCTTGATTTAATTGGATTAAATCAAAGTGGTAGACAATGGAGTTTAGTCACACCTAATTATACATATTTAGAAAATTTAGAGTAAGCGCACATAAAAGTTGATTACAACTTTTATTAATTAAAAATTACCTTAGTTTTGCTATAAATAGCAAGCTATAGGAAGGTTTTAATTAAGCAAAGCAAAAACTTGAGAAATCTAAATACAAGCAAGAATTAGAGAAATTAGCCTAAGTTAGAGAAGTCTTTAGAGAAGATTTGTGAGGTCTCTATAATATTTCATCTATAAGAAATCAAGATTGGATCTTGGGGTGAAGCTTGCTAGTATTGGAATCAAGATTGGATCTTGGAATCAAGCTTGCTAATCCTTGGAAGTTCTCCAACCATTTCAACAAAGAGAATAAGATTGGATATTTGCATCAAGCTTGCCAGGTAAGTTTGAACTTCTCTTAAGCTATGTTATTTTATGTATTGGATGCATGATTACATAGCTTAATGTTGAAATTAGGCTAATTAATTGTGTTAAATGATTTGGAAGTACTAACATAATATGCTTGTAATTGGGTCAAAACGTTTATGTTAGACATAGACATAAAATTAGAGTTTGGAACTCTAAATAATAGCTTAAAGCTAATGTTACCATTCTAGAATCATTTGACCATCTTTTGGTGACCTATAATTGTTCACGAGTCACTTCATTGTGGGATTCTAATTTGGTTTGTGTTTTGGATTCAAAATTTACGCAAATGCGTATTTAGAATAAATTATGTTTTGTAAAAATATTTAATATTTTGAAAAAAAAAATGAATTTTATTCTATAATATGTGCTGATGTTGGTTTTGAAATTTTAATTAATTTTGGGTGTCTTTGGAAGTGTTTAGGGAAGGTTAAAAGAAATTAGGGTTGAAAACTCCACTGTCTTCAGCTTTGTTTCCAAAGAGCTCCCCGTTTTTGAGTTTCCAGAATCCGATTCAGCCACGATTTTTTCTTTTACACTCGTAATGGAATATACTATTTCATTAAATATTTTAAAATTATACCCATGCTTGATATCCACGGATTAGATCCATTTCCGTTACTCGGAGCTCCGATTCGACCCTAGAGATTCCACATCCGCCCCAACACCATTGTATTATGATTGGAGCAAACCCCTCGTTGTCTCTCTTCTCTACTGTGAACCTTCTCGGGTCGGGCCCTGTCAGTAACTATTTATCTTGTATTTCCCGAATTACCTGAGATAATGACCTGTTGAGGGTCGTGTAAGCCGTGCCCCCCGCATCATGCACAACTTGGATTGGGGGCCTCATCTCGGACACTGAGTTGCCTTGATTTGTGGGCTTGAATTCTTGTCGCCTCAGTCATGGTCCTCTCTATCCCCCTTCGTCATCTCGACAAGTTTCTTACCTCGATACTTTCTTTTCTCGAGCTCCCTGAGCTATCTTCTCCTCATCCTCTAACAACACAAACCTTATGTTCTATTCCAAAATTATTGCATAGCCTGAGATGAGACCATAATCTCCCAACCCTTCAGGCCTCTTTAAAACTCTTCAATGCTTTTGGGGACTCATACGCTCCTACTTCTAATTAGGGGTGCCAAAACGAACCAACGAATCGAATTCGTGACGAATTCTAAACGAATCGAATTGTAATGTACTAAATTCAAATTCGATTCGTTTACTAAACGAATCCTGATATTAGGATTCAGATTCGATTCGTTTAATAAACGAATATTCGTATTCGATTCGTTTATTCGTTTACATAAATCAAATGAATCGAATCGAATTTATTATTCGTTTACTATTTGCATCTGATTCGTTTACTATTCGCATCTGATTCGTTTATTATTCGCATCCGATTCGTTTATTATTCGAATATTCGTATTCGTTTATTATTCGGATATTCGTATTCGTTTATTAATCGAATATTCGTATTCGATTCGTTTAATCAAAATAAAATACAAAATCTAAGCATAATAAATTGCATAATAACACTTAAAATCTTAAAATCCTTACAACAACCTCCAAATTTCAAATTACAAATCAATTGCATAATAACAATTAAAATTTTCAAAACACAATTTGACCAAAATCTCGAATACAAATTGCGACGGTAAAGACAAACTACTTTATCATTATCATCCGGGATGAAAATCCCGCAAATAAAATAAAATATATTATTGAGTTATTTAAAAAAAAAATTATTACATTCCACAATCCATATATATTACAATCACATAACAGTAAAGCTTAATGGTGAAAATAGCTGAAGAATTCTGAAGGCAACTGCCCCTTTGTCATCTGAATCTTCACTGAACATCCACCAACCCACAACATCCTCTATATAAACACAGCGCCTTAATAGAGAAAATTGTTTTCAATCCTTTGATTATTGTGCTCCAAGAACAAAAATATGGAGACACTAAATCAGACTGTAGATTACGAATACTTAAAAACAAAAAATAAATTGAGCTTAAACTGAACTTTTGAACTGGACACAAAAGTTACACTTGGTCAAATATATTTCTCACAGGTTAACAACTTCACAGACATAGCTAAGCAAATTACAACTTATGGATATAAAATTCGTGCATCAGGTAAAAAAAAGAAATAAAAAAGGGAAATGCATCTTACAAAAAGAAGAAGAACTGAGGCGTGAAGGCTGTAGAAGAAGAAGAATTGAAGCGTGCGTGAAGGCTGAAGAAGAAGAAGCCCGACGATTGATTCCAGATTTGAGAGAGTTTTAGGTTTGTAATTGATTCTTTTAATTGAGAGAGGCGGCTGGGAAGTAAGAAATGTTTAATGAATTTAGGTTTAGATATTTAGGTTAAACGTAGATATTTACTAAAATATCCAAGCAGTTAAACACATATTTGAAAAAATTAAGGGTAAATTTATAATAAAATTAAACGGGTATTAAACGAATTCGATTCAGATTCGATTCGTTTATAATTCGTTTAATAAACGAATCCTAAACGAATAAACGAATTGATGACCTCAAATTCGGATTCGATTCGTTTAATAAACGAATCGAATCGAATTGACTCATTTATTAAACGAATCTATTTTTCCAAACCCGTATTCGCTTTAAAACGAATCGAATCGAACGAATAAACGAATCATGACCCAAATTGCCACCCCTACTTCTAATACCAAACTATGGTATCTATCCAAAAAATTCTTCAGCGGATCATCATCCCGCTACTTCATCGTCCTCAATGATTCGATCGTCTTCCATAGTGTGCATGCTCTTTTGAAATGGCACACGAAAGATTTCCTTAGCTAAGGAAGTTGCTGATACTCTATGGTATTAGGTTTCTAAACCATAACTTGGCCGGTTCTCCCAGGATTAGCAGGAGTACCTTACAAACCGCCTCCCCGACCATACCTTGAATCTCCATGAGTAAAAAAAATTTCTCTACATGAACTTAGGGTCTCTGTTATCCTTGTAGATGTTTGTCGCAATCATGGAGAAACTCATCAGGATCTCCAATTCCAGCACCTCTTTGGTGAAAGGAGACGTTGTCCCCATATATTGGTCATCCTGAGTACCTTTTCGCATGCTCTTCTCACATTTCTTCATCTCCTACTAAAACAAGTTCCTCTAATGACCTTCAAAATTATCGTGCCCCTGTCGAAAACTTCTGTATAATCCTCCTTCTAGGCATAGTTTCTCTTCCCATGTTGACCCATTTGACATTGGTCTCGATAACGTCTCAAGTCACTTTCCCCGACCTGGGGGCTGTCGTAAAATAACTCTGGGGTTTGTCCATCGTCATGCCTTTCTCGAGGTTCTCCCATAAGTGATGCGCCAGCCACCACCACCAACCTGACCTTGTGAGGTTTCCTCTTTCTAAACTCTAGCTCCCCTTCTACACCAACCGTTTTCTTCTCATTACAAATTTCTTCCCTCTTTTTGCTAGGCCCCGCTTGTGCATGTTCTACTGTTTTACTTTCCAACTTCTCGATCTTCTCCATCATGGTTTTCATAAAAGCCTGGATTATCTCCATTTCTTTTCGAGCATTCTCCATTTCCAACCGCAAGTTCTCTTCCATCTTTTCCATCCACTCCGTCGTTGAGGCCTTCGGAGCTTCATGACTCCCATCTCATGCCACAGTCTTAGTGTGTTTGCTGTTTTGTATACTCTTTCCACATACGGCCTTAACTATTGACGGCTGTTTTCGTTCCAAGGGCAATATAGAAAATTAACCTTTCGAATAAACCTCTATTAGCAGTGAGTTTGTTTGATTAGTATGGAACCAAATAAAAATTAGCAGACAGACAAGATAAACCCAAAGTTTACGTGGTTCGGTGGAGAATGTCTCTATCCTACGTCCACGAGAGAAAGATGTGTATTTTTTTTATGCTCGGGGTCAAGACCGACCTGAGCTACAAGCGGGGGGAATACAAGAATATAAAAATAAGCACATCGGGTCTTACAACAAGCCCGATACAAATCTCTCAGGTGGTCGGGAGCTGACCTGTTTTATATCTTTATCACAAACTTTCCAACTCCCAGTTTCTTTAGAAATTATGAGATACAAAATTAATTAACCATTGAATCTGAGACTTCCACCCCTTTATATAGGCTCTCAAATCCACTATTCTACCAACCAATGATGTCAGCCGTTATCTCCATACCATCATTGCCCACATGCTGCTTTCCTTCATCACTCAACAAACAGTTGTACTACCACCGGGTTCAACCACCCATGTCAGCAAAAACCCATTATTATTACTTTTAATTATTGCAACAAATTTTGTTGATGCGACTGCCTATAATTCAACTGCTCCAATACTGCTTCATCCTATGAATAGTGACACACTCAAAAAGTAGTTCTTTATTCCCAAGTACAATAGTGTCGAAGTAATAAAATAACCCGGTAAGTCCGGGGTCGATCCACAAGGAATAAATTTTGTAAAACAAAATAACAATTCGAGTGAAATAAAAATGTTGGATTTATTTGAAGTGATGAAAAATTTGAAATTGAATTGCAACAATAAATTAAAATGCTGGGGCTAGGAGATCCACTCTTAATATTTCAAATATAGAGAAATCTTACTTTTTATAATATAAAAATTGTCATTATTACCTATTTAATTTACTTCAGAAATTAATTATGACAAAATAAAACCAACCATAAAGGCGGTGATAACATTTGTCTATAACAAGTCCAGTTAGGTACTCAATTATGCCAAATAAATAAAACCAGTCATAAATGCGGTAACAAAGTTTGTCAATAATTAATCCAAATTTAAATTACTTATTCATATTACAATTTGTATATTACAATATAAAGAATATTAATCTATATTCTCATATTAAGAGCTTCACTCTTTACCATAGCATGATGAAATTAGATACTTATGATTTGAAGAAAAACATGCATAATTTTATTACCGAAAGAAAAAGAAATTACAAAAAAGCTTAAAAATTAAACACACAAGACGCTCTCTCTCAAATTTTACAATATAACTTTGAAAGAAAGCATAATAAAAATGAGAGGCGAGCACCTCTATTTATAGTAGAAGTGTTCATCTCTCAATTATTAATTACAACTTTCCAAATCAAATACAAACAACAAAGTTTTACTAATTTAATTTTTTCTTTTTCCTTTTTTTTAAATTTTTGTTGATAATTTTGCAAACATGATCACAATCCACCTAAAGTGGATTATGACATTTCAACTTTTTTTTTAACTTTTTTAACTTTTTTAATTTTTAATTTTTTACTTTATTTTCTAATAATTAAAATTACATGCAACACACATTGATGTATTCACCAATTTCGACATTGAAAACCTCAGAACTAGAAATTCTTTTAAACAACAAAGTTGTAGATATTTGAGTCTTCTTTCATCTGAAACTAAAATCGCATCAATCCGATATCAGAGTTAAAAATTATGGCCAAATTAAGAAAATTACGCAAAGTTGAAATTTTCGAAATTGAACACTGTTAGAATGCCATTTCAAGTTTCCGGCCTCCAAAATGCAAATGTCACGTCCATTTTTCTAGTTATGCATCCAAGGTATATTTCACCTACATAAGAAATAAAAATCACAATAAAAAATAATAAAACATAAATTTAATTATTATTTTACAAATGTGCTAAATTAAGGGGATTAATAAAATTATAAGTGCTAAATGATTAGTTTCTCTTTTATTAAGTGTACACTTTTTAATGTTCATCAAATAGATGGCAGAGTCTTCCTCGAATGAGAGCCGTCGATCAACTTCTGTCATTATTAGCCTTTTAGATGCCCAAACTCCTAGATATGACATATGTCATATGAACTAGAGCTCTAGAAGCCCATGTCCTCACTTAGAGCATACATTATATGACCACAACACAGGTCGACCTGCAGTCACATTGTCAGTTCAAGTTCCCAAGGTGGATGACACTCCTCAAAGCTCTGTC
The DNA here is from genome assembly GCA_019454045.1 of Zanthoxylum bungeanum. Taxonomy (NCBI): domain Eukaryota; kingdom Viridiplantae; phylum Streptophyta; class Magnoliopsida; order Sapindales; family Rutaceae; genus Zanthoxylum; species Zanthoxylum bungeanum. The sequence continues at coordinate 15,445 of SKCR01050293.1, forward strand.
CAACTCTTTAACCAGATAGGGCCGGTATCATCACTCGCTTCCTCCTCATTGGGCTCTTCTCTCGGGAGAACTCATTTGCTATGCGATAGGGTCTCTCTGCTTGACCCATCTCACTCTGAGCCTTTGGGCTTTTGTTATCCACTTTTGACTGTAGTCTCCACTCCACCCCTCCTCGGTACTTGAACTTCCCCGTGGTTGAAAAACCACCATCAATAAAAATTAAATTGATTAGATAGATTCTCATTTGATTTTCTAAATCTATCATTGTCTTAGGTTTTCATATGCATTTTCTCCCTTCCTGGTATTTTTATGATAGAAAATTTGATGTGGGTTATTTATAATATGGCTTTTATTAAAAAAAGATCATGTTCAAATAGAATTTTTAGTATTTAATCCTAGTTAAAATTAAAAATTTACATTTATTTCTATAAGTGTAATATTATTAAAAGGGGAAAGAAACTTAAAAAAAAAATTCAAAAAAAAGAATTAAAACACACCACACACGTGATGTGGGGGTGTGTGTGGTTTTTTTTGTTTTTTTTAAAATAAAATAAAGAAATTTTTTTATTTTTTTCCCAATTTACTTAAAAATAAATATCTCCCAAAATATAAATTGTTTCACGAAAATATTAAAAATTTATCGATTTACAAATCCTAAGCTTTAAAACAAAACTCATTGTCGATATATTTCGATGGAAAAAATTGGTAAAAAACTGACCCTTCAATTTTTAAGAGAATAATAATTTCAAATTAACTATTTTCAAATACTCATATCTCTTTCATTCGAAGTCCAAATCAAAATTTATAAAAATAAACATTTAATTAATATTCATACCTACAACTTTCATCAACAAATCTCTATCAAATTTAGATTTACTTAAGGTTGAAATTAGCTCCAAAGTTGTTGTGTTGTACGTACTTCACATTGATCTTCGTTATAATCACATTTTTATCTTAGTCATTTTGGTGACTAAAAGTTGCATTATGTATGCCTCAGTCACATTGTTTACCTTCAGTCACATTAGTTATATCAGTCACATTGAGTACAGTCACAATAAAATTTTACTTAAGTCACAAAGAACCGAGTCATAGTCATATTTTTACTCACAATATGACTATCAGTTAGGTGATTAGCAATTTAATCGTGGTTGTGTCTCAGTCACATTTATAACCTCAGTCACATTGTCAAACTTCAATCATATTTAACACAGTTACAATTAGGGGTGGGCAAAAAAACCGACCGACCGAACCAAACCGCACCGAACCAAACCGGACCGAATTTACGGTTTTTTTCCTAACGGTTCGGTTTGTGGTTCGGATTGGCCCACCCCAAACGGTTTACGGTTCGGTTCAGGAGCTAATCCGAACCGCACCTGTTAAACCGAACCGAACCGTTATAATTAAAAAAATTATATATTTTAAAAAAAAATGTATTTTTCTTTTAATTTTATTCTATGTTTTCTTTTTATTAGTATGTTAATACTTTTATTCTTAAATTTATTGTTAATATATTATTTGTTAATACTTTTATTCTTCAATTTATTGTTAATACTTTTATTCTTAAATTTTTTATTTATGGTAGCATTATTATTCTTGAAAGTAAGATGTTGGATTTGTCTCTTAATTAGAATTATGGTAGCATCATTATTCAGGTAATTTTAAAAATACAAGAATTAATTGTGCCTCATTTTCAATCCTTAATGGATTGCATGTGTTCCCTGGAGTCACAGCTTACACCCTAGCACTTCATACTATTCGTTGGATATACTATTTTTTTTTTTTTTTTTTTCTTCACTTAAGTGGATGAAAATTTGTTTTAAATATAATAATCCGTAAACCGACCGAACCAATCCGTAAACCGCTGGTTTAAAAATTTTCAATCCGAACCAAACCGTTATTAAATGGTTTGGTTTGAGAGGTTAAAAAATCCGAACCGTAAAATATGGTTTGGTTCGGTTTTTAGCAAAAACCGAACCAAACCGAACCGCGCCCACCCCTAGTTACAATTGTAACATCAGTTATATTACTTATCATTAGTCATATTTGTGATCTCATTCAATTAGTTACTCCAATCACATTACAGACCCTCAATTACATTAAACACAGTGACAGTTGTGACCTCAGACATATTATCAACCCTCAGTCACATTAGTTATCTAAGCCACATTATCAACCTTTAGTCATATTACAGACTCTTAGGCACATTTGTGATCTTAGTCATATTGTGACTGTATTTTTTTTACCTATACTCATAAAATGACTATCAATTAGGTGTGTGTCTGAGTGTGTATTTATTTATGTACAGTCACAATGTGACTATAAGTGATCTTATAAGCACACAAAAAAACCAAAAATGAATTAATATTTAGTGTATATTTAAAATAAAAATAAATGCTTTCAAAACGCAGTACTCAAAGCAGTGTTCTAAAACGCGCTAGGCGCTAGTCGGGCGGCGACTTAGCGCCTAGCGCTTAGTCAGGGCTTAAACGGTTAATCAGAAATTGAGAATTTCTATAATTAGGTTTAAGATTTGGTATGATTTGGAGAAATTAATCATAGAGAAATATTATTTGAGTAATGAGTAATATTTATAAATGGTCAATTTGATGAGAAACTAAAAAAAAATGGAAAAAAAAAATAGAGTTTTTTGAAATTATGGTTTATACTCTAAATTGAGATTTTTTTTTTCAAATTAATGAGTTAGAGAGTTAATTTTATAAAATTAAGGTTAGAGTTAAGTTTGGGGTGTGAAATTCGACCGGAAAAAGCAATTAATTTCGAATTCTGTATCAACGAATTTGCCTGCGAAAATTTATCGGATTTCGGTGAGCGCCTGGCCCTAATGATTTGGGCCCAGGCGCGACGGTCATAGGCCGCCGGACCTATACACACCGCCTAGGCGCATTTTAGAACACTAACTCAAAGTGAAGATAAGAGGTTAAAATATATTTAGGGTTACACACTTTTTTAAAAGAAAAAAAGGAAGTTAATGTTGATGTGAATAGGAAATTAAAATATTATTTTTCCAGCTTTATAAAGGTAAAATGGAAAAAAATTAAGTCAAACCCTTTATTAGCAAAAAAAAAATGATTAAAAAGTAATAAAAATAACTAAAGATTCATAAAACATAAAATCTTAGGATGAAAAAGTAAATAAGTTAAGAAGGATGGTTTTTATTTTATTTTATTTTATTTTATTAAAAGTGATGAGAAATATAAATTTTTATTTATAATATTGGAGTTATTTTTTTTTTTTTTTAAAAGGGTGGGGCTATATACACTTTAATTTTTTTTTTTTTATAAAATATTTTATTACATAAAGAACCTTAAATAAAATTACAGATATAGACACATTACCCTAACCTTCGAAAACAAAAGCATGTTAAGAGATTATTTTACCCTTCAAATCTCTCATTTAATTTCACAACACCAATTTTTTTTTTATATTCTTTATAGGGGTGGCAAAACGAATCAACGAATCGAATTTATATTGAATCATAAACGAATCGAATCAAAATGTGATGAATTCGTATTCGATTCGTTTATTAAACGAATCCTAATATCAGGATTCGTATTCGATTCGTTTATTAAACGAATCGAATACGAATATTCGTTTATTCATTTAGTCAATGGTATTATTTAATAAAATAATTTACCACAAGATTTACATTAATTCTTCATAAATTATACTTATGAAATATATAATTAATATATTTACTAAAAATATCTCACCAAATATCGAAAATATTACTTTTTCTATGATAATTAGCTATAATTTCTCGAATCTAATTGAAAATTAACAAGAACTAGTAAATAAAAATAATAAAACGAATCATAAACGAATAAACGAATCAATAAGCTTAAATTCGTATTCGATTCGTTTAATAAACGAATCGAATCGAATTGACCAATCGAACGAATAAACGAATCCTGACCCAATTGTCACCCCTAATTTTTTATCCGAAATCAACAAATTCTCAACTTTTTCGAATTAAGATCCTGCAAACTCGCTACATTACCCATTTTTTTTTTTTTAATAGTGATTGATATAAGCTTAAGTTCTTAAAGAATTTGATGATTTAGGGTGTTTGTGATGAGAACTCACATTGATATTCTATTATTAGAAAACTCTTTCCACTGTATTTATCGACCTCTCTCTGTCCATGAAAATCTTCTAAGCATGAAATTGAAATATGCTTTAATTTAAGAACTCCATTTAGTTGTAAGATTTACCCAAACTCATTTTCTCCAAGTAAGAGGAAAAAAATGGGGTTATATTTGTAACTTCAAATAGGGTTATGATTGGAATTGTGAAGAGTGTTGAGCGTAAAATTTTTATATTCAAATTTTGATAATGAGTGTCCAAAATAAATAAGTTTTTAAAGTAGAAATTAGAGTGTAAATAGCCCATGAAAAAAAAACTAATTAAATGAGATAATTTATGTGGGAGATTTTTAATTATTTATTTATTTTATAAAATAAGGTTAAAAAAATATACGTATAGCTTTTCCAACCGATAAAAGTGAGTAGGGTCAGTTTATGGGTCGTCGGATCATCGGAGTGCCTCCGAATCTCTGTGAAGCTCAAGAATCTTCCTTACTTTTGCGTTAATCATAATCCAAATTCTTCAATCTTCAAAGACCATATCTTTAAAGGTTGAATTCCTCATATATATATATATATATACCTACACTACTAAACAAAGAATCTTCGACTTTTTTCGTATAATTTTTGGCGTCCAACTTGGTTCATTTTCTCCCAATTTCGCAACAAGGTTCGAAGGAAGCGAAGGGTATGTTTCCCATGCCCATCTGGTTCCATTTTTATGGCAAATGATTTTATTTTTATTTTTTATATGGGTTCTCTTATTGAATGGTATTTTGTTATTTTGATCTTCATTTTTTTTGGCGAATCCTTTGAAAAATGGTCGGTTGCTGTTAGGGTCCATGTAAATAATATCAAAGAAATGATAATATAAGCTTATAGGCTACTTTATTTACTTGTAACAATTGATATCAGACTAAACACCACTCCGAATATGGATTGACGCACCATGTGGAGTATGGGATCATTGGGTATGGCTTCGTGACCGTTGTTGACCTGGGGAGGGCTACTATCCAAAAAGGGAATCCACAAAGCCATCTAGCTAGGAATGATATGCCGCTGTAGAGATCGGATGCAAATTGTCACATGGGTTAAATAGAATCACATAAATGAGAATATGAGTATTACAAGCTGGATTTTTAGGATGAGTTATACCCATGTGTTGGTAACAGTTGCTCTAGTTGGTTTTGCCTATGTGTAATCAGTTGGGTTGTTCGGTAACGTGAGAAATCGATGTATTTATGTGAAGTCTTTAGGGGATACGAATACCTCAAATGAAGTTTTATGAGTGGAATCTGGTATAGGCACACCAGTGTTGTCAGAAGCTTGAGGCACGCCAGGACACAAGGACCTGCTGGAGCTTTGCTGAGCCTACGTGCTTGAGGCGCACCCCCGAAGCACCCGAGACACAAGAAACCTTTTTTTCAATTGAAGTCAGATAGTTTTTATTCTCTATATATTTCAATGACCATGTAAAGTAAAAATTTCAATAAATTCACTTCCAAGTTGAAATTGATTGAGAATATAAACTAGTAATAGTTATAAAAAAAAATAGATTAGACTTTAGACAAAATCTCACTTCACCAACCTATAAACTGAAAAGACAAAATCCAACATGAGGATTCAGTGAATGACTATTAGCCAATTGCCACCTAATTAAATGACCAACTTTTCAAAATTGATTTTGGGCTTTCAAAATGGGCTAGATTATGGTTTTTTGAACAAGAATTGTCAATTTTGATTCAATTGGAGTTATGCTTGTGCCTGAGCTTTTAGCGCCTCCTATGCGCCTCAATGATAGCGCCTAGCTTCGATTGAAAAATGTCCCATTGGTGTGCCTGAGCTTTTTTCTACGCTTAAGCGTGCTTTCGTGCTTTTTGGGCTTTTGACAACATTGAGGCACGCACATCAGAGATAGTAGATTGTTGCAATAGGAGTTAACAAACATGTGAACTCTGGTTTGAGATCAGTGCCTAGATGTAGAATAAGTGGTCTCAAATATTAAATGAGCTTAACTAATTTCTGATAACTCGAAGATTATTTATAAATTTTTTGATTTGAGCCTTGAGGTATGTTTTCTTTGTGTAGTTGGTACCAGCTTGTTAATAATGCTTTATTTGGATATATGTTTGTAGAAACTAAAGATTGGGTTTCTGCGCAATGTTATTTGTTAATTTAGTTTGATAAAGTGGAGTTTTGAGGATCTTGGGATAGGGTGAAACTATCTTACAACTGTTGTATGCTACAATGGTAATAACATTTCTGTTAGTGGCCGCAAGTTTATGTTGCACTTTCCAATTTTTTTTTAACTACCCAACTTTCGTTACACATCCGAAGTTTAGGAATATTTTCATAAGTATAATGAAGAATGTGGGAATTGGCTGGTAATGAAAAGCTTATAATCATTGTAATATATATCTGTTGTAAGGTAGTTTTGCTCTTGAGATAGTATATTCCATATTTCTTTCCTTTAGTGGCTCGAGATAGTATTGTAGGGGCAGAAAATTCTTGGCATTGACTTATTTTATAAAGGTGTAGAATTCACTTATGAAGAATATGTATAACCAGATGATCTAGAAATAAGCATATTACAAATGAAAACAAACTTTAGCTGATCAAGATATATAATAATCTCTCTTGAGGACAACACCTTACTTCTAGTCAGAAAACCTCCGTACTAATCTTGCTAAAAAATTACTGGTCCTGTCTTCAGAACAATTGATCGTAGTCTGTGGGTATCCTTTCAAGGAGATTATATCCCCAAAATTTGGCTTGCACTTCTTTCCAAATTCAGTTCTGAATGAGGTAAAGTATATGCCTTTAGCACTGAAGTTCTTATGATTGATATCTAGAGTGAACGATGAATTTGAGACCATAAATATTTGTCACTTGGGACATAATTTTGTCTGATCTCCACTAATAGCTCACTTAAAAACGTGTTTCGTCTGTTTGCATGAGATACTCCTTTTTAGGCCTTATTTGATGCAGTCATTTTTAAATTCTTTATTGTTTCCTTATGAGGTTTATGAGCTGTCTCTCAGATGGTTTCCTTCTGTACATTTTGTACAGTGCCTTAGTCTATAAGGTGAATGTTGCTCAATTTGAAGACAATGGATAACAATGGTAGTAATTCCAATTCTCATGAAAATCAACATTCAGAGATTTCCAGTGGTTCTAGCAAAGACAGTTCAACTGAGAAAGTGATCTTTGTTAATCATGGTGGGTTGCTTTTTAAAATAATTAAAGATTAACATCTGCGATTCTTGTCATGAGCATTAATCTTTATTGGTTGTAATGGCTAGCAGTCATATGCTATTAGAAATTGGTAATTAAGTCGTCAGAATAGTCTTTGATTTGGTAGAAAGAAGATTTTATATGAGTATCCTAATTGAATATTTGTACCATGGGCAATTTCAGCTCTAAATATGAAAATCACAAATCCATCTACCAATATATATTTCTTGTATTGTTTCTGTTGATGAGAGTGTTTTGATTATACTACATCACAGAAATAATGTGGGGGATTTTGTATATGCAGCTGAGATAGCTTGGCATGAGAGGAGAAGACAATGGGTTGGTGATCAGTCTCAAAAGTCAAAGAGAATACCTAGAGACCCAATTATGAGGTACAATATTTAATGGCTTATATCCTGATTTTGTGAATTTGTTCATGGTCAATATGCCCTCACCTATTTTAAAACTTTAGGTTCTGGTGATTACTTAACATGATTTCAAAGCCAACATTGATCAAGAGGCCTTATGTTCGAATCCCCTCATATGATTTCATTTGAATTTTCAGTTGCATTTTTGTTTTTGCTTCCATCTCATGTCTCTATTTTTGCTCGATCTAGGCTACAAACTTGTTGATAAAACGGATCTCGCACGTGAGGGGCCAATTAGAGATTAACAACATTGTTTGGTTATTTACCTATAAGTTAAGCTTTTGGGAAAGTAGTTACCTAATAGGAATCTGTCATTCCGAAGATTGTTTTTGGTTTTCTAATATAAACAAATAAAGTCTCCTTCCAAATTTTAATTAGAGCCAAAGGAAAAATCGTCTTAAGATCTAAATTTGAAGATTTCGAGGACAAGTCTTCATTATAATTGTCATCCTAATTCCTAAATGGAATGGACCCATATGAATATGATGGTGATTTCTCTCCAGTGCTTGAACTGTAGCAACAACCCCCTCCACTTTTTACGTGAGATGGTGCTCCCCCGCAACTCATAGCTGACAACCAAGACACGGGATTTCTGTTTGTAATATTATTTTGGAATCTTTTTCGTTTCAGTTGTTTGTTGAATGCAATAATGTTTGTTAGTTGTTATATTGTGCCGGCATAGTGATAACTCTATCTATGTGGGGAGAGCATTTGTAGTTGTGAAGGCATTGGGTTTTGTCTGAACGCTTTTGTAGGATAAATGCTACTTGGTTTGCGTTTCCTATTGTAATAGATTTTTTTCCAAAGTTTTAAGTTTTTTTTTCCTTTTGTTTACAACAAAACTGTGAGAGTATGCTTTAGGCTTCAGAGTGGTAAGTATTTTACTAAATTTATTTTAGGGAACCTAGCATTTTATCCCTTGGATAAATAAAGATGTAGTTGTATTACACTTACATATATACCCTTAAAAAATCAGTTCCACCTGATTGGATGGGATAAAGAATGTTTACATATTATTAACAAGAGTATCAAAAAATTTTGTAGAGCAAACCTACGTCTCAAAGGGAAAATAAAAGTATACAAGGTTAAAACTAACATTTTGAGAACATGACCTTGCCTATTGTAAAGGAATAAAACGATTTTATATTTCTGAATACTTAAAATTACAAGAGATATATTTTTATATAGGCATTTCATCAAGTTAAATAAAGAAACTATATATACTAATAATCATTAGGATTACATAATCATATCTCAATGATTATGTAACAATATTTTAGAGCTATGTGGAATCATAATCATATCTTTGGATGATTATAATTATGATTTTAACAATATCTTATGGATTCTAACACTCCCCCTCAAGCTGGAGTATACGTATCAGATGCATCAAGCTTGTTACAAATGAAACCAACACAAGAACCACAGAGAGATTAGAGTGTTTAAACACTGCTGGAGAATGCACAACAGGAACATATATGATGACTTGGATGTTTTAACGTCTTTGGAGAATGCACAACGAGAATAGATGCGGAGGTTTGAATGGTTTAACATCGTTGGAAAATGCACAGCGGGAAGAGTTTAAACTATTCCAGAACAGCTCAAAACATCTAAAGAAAACTTGTCAAATTACTCCATGATAAAACCCCGAAAAAAGATCAGATGTGGAACTTGATGCGAATAAAGGAGAAATAACCAATAAGAACTGAACATTTCGTTGTCATTGGTATTGTCAAGATTGCCGAAGAAGATGCGGCGTGTGAGGCTCACGCACATATAATGGCGCATGTTCCCCACGCGCCAGCTTGAAGAGATAAACCAGAACCTAGAGAAAGATTGGCGCTGATACCATATAAAGAAATAAAACGATTTTATATTTCTGAGTACTTAGAATTACAAGAGATATGCCTTTATATAGGCATTACATCAAGTTAAATATAGAAACTAAATATACTAATAATCAGTAGGATTACATAATCATATCTCAATGATTATGTAACAATATTTTAGAGATTTGTATAATCATAATCATATCTTTGGATGATTATGATTATGATTCTAACAATATCTTACGGATGTATTGAATTTGGGAATGTATCTCAGTAACTAAAATTGTAGATTCCTCACTTGGTAATTTCCAAAGTATACAAGTGCTTGTTAGATCAAATCATCAAACCTTCTGTTTAGTTCTGTGATTTTTTGTCCACAAACGAAATGTTTTCTAGATGTTCTTAGCATTCCTTTCTTCGGGATCCATGTCCTTTTGATTCGAGAGCATTTTGTTATCAATTACAGCTCACAAATTCTTATCATGGAGGGGGGATGTTACAGGACTTTGTATTAACTGTTTTATATCTGTGAAATGTTTTGAATTATAAGAAGAGATTTCTAAGAATATTACACTTCTCTGTATGCCTTTGGCTTTCAAAATGATCGTTAATAATGTTACCCTAGTTGAGACACAAATCAAGGTAATCAGTACTTAATTAAATTAAACCGTCTTTATCCCAAAAATTATTTTTTTCCAAGGAGAGTAATGGCTAGCATTATAATTACTAGGAAGGCGGTGCTGCTGACCAGTTAGTGGCATATATGCATGTAATGCATGCACACCTTCTTGCTTATAGAGGAAATAATATGTAGAATTTTCTTTGGCAGCTGGAGTACTACCTATGAGGACTTGCTTTGTTCTACTGATCCTTTTCACCAGCCAATCCCGTTATCTGTAAGTCTTAAATAGGAAGCATGCTCTTTGTTGTCAAATTCCGGTGAATGTTGATGTGTACATTACATTTTGGTGGATTGCAGGAGATGGTGGACTTTTTAGTTGACATCTGGCATGAAGAGGGCCTCTATGACTAGATGAAATTTCTTGCAATGATTGCACTATTTTGCTTGTGAAGATTGATGAAACAAACTTATAGGTTATACAAACTTTTACACCTAAAATTGTGGAATGGTATTATAGTAGTTCTCTTGCTCTTGATTTGATGAACAAGAGTCATTTTAGAGAATATTGATTTAGAGTATAATAACATCCGGAGAATCATTGAATTTTGGTGATTCTTGTATATGACTAAGCAAATGTGTAGTAAACTAAATTTCTGAAGTAAGATTGTGTTATGTTCTGGATACTTAACCTTTTCCATTTTTGTGATTATGTTTTGAAGCTGTGGTTCTAAATCTATATGTGTAATCATCTCAAAAATGAACTGGCCGACAAACTTAGTGAAGAAGAAAAACTAAAAAGGGGTCTACTTCATGCTGCATTCTGTATTATATTTTAATAAATTCTGGATCTCTTTTACAGTTTTCTCTTTCGTTAGTATCAGTGGTGATGCTGGGACTGTAATTTGATATCATATGGAGTTGAGTGACGCCCCCAAGAGCTGAATTTTAATTGATAGGGCTGCGGTTTCTTTTGTTTTATGCAGTTAATTGCTGAACTTGTTGAATGAGATGATTTGGAGTTCTTGATTATATTGCTGTTGAAAAAGGTTTATAGCGACAGAAACCACGATCAGGTACTTGTATTATGGGTTACCGGTAACTCAATTATTTTTGCAATTTGCAAGGCATCAGTTCAGAATGAGCTCTGAAAAGGACTAACCAGTTGCTTATCTGGAAGTAGATAATTTGGAGCCAACTGACTCGTTTAGCTATACTTGACATTTCGATGAAAAGACTTCTTTTAGAAAACTCATCACTATTAACTCTACTAGAATCATGCAAATCCCTCAAACAAGCTCTCCAAATTCATGCCCAAATTGTTCTTAATGGGCTGAACAACCACATCTTCTTCAGCAGCCGGCTCATCGCTTTCTATGCTTTGTCAGGTTGTAAAGATGGTCTCATTCATTCTCGGATTCTTTTCTCACGAATTGATCATCCAAATATATTTATGTGGAACACTCTTATGAGAGGCTACTCTCGTAGTGATTTCCCTAAGGAAGCCCTTATCCTCTATATTTCCATGCTTTATAGGGGGATTGAATCACCAAATAACTTTACCTTTCCATTTGTTCTTAATTCATGTGCAAGGCTATCAAGCTTCGAGCCAGGTTGTCAAATTCATTGTCAGATAATAAAGTTGGGGTTTGAGTTTGATCTCTTTATAAGGAATGCCCTAATCCATTTTTATTCTATCTTTGGAGATATAAACAATGCCCGCAAAGTTTTTGAGGGAAGCCCTGTTAGAGATTTTGTGTCATACAATACCTTGATAAATGGATATGCACAAGTTAAGGAACCTTGTGCTGCTTTCTGCCTCTTTAGGGAGATGCAAGTTTCCTGTATCCAGCCTGATGCATTTACCTTCGTAGCTATGTTCTCTGCTTGTAAAATATTGAATGATCCTGGGATTGGGAAGCAGATTCATGCTTTGGTTTATAAAAACTTGGGTTCCATTGGTTCTAATACGTTGCTTAAGACTGCCGTTATTGATATGTATGCAAAATGTGGGTTAGTGAATATGGCTGAGCGGGTATTTAGTACAATGGGAATGAGTAAAAGTATTGCAGCTTGGAGTTCTATGATATCAGGATATACTCGAGGTGGAGAAATTGAGAGAGCCAGACAGCTCTTCGATCAAATGGATGAGAGGGATCTATTTTCTTGGACAGCCATGATCAGTGGTTACGCTCAGGCAGGGCACTTTAATGAAGCCCTTGAACTTTTTGGAAAGATGGAATCTCTGGGCATACATCCAGATGAAGTTACAATGGTTGCTGTACTTGCAGCCTGTGGTGGACTTGGTGCTTTGGATTTTGGCAAAAGGCTTCATCAACGATACATAGAAAACATGTTATTTGGTACAAATATTTTTCTTACTACTGCTGTTATAGATATGTATGCAAAATGTGGTAGCATAGATACAGCTCTAGCGATTTTTTACAAAATACCAAAGAATTTGAAGACAGTCTCCCTCTTCAACTCCATGATTTCTGGTCTAGCTCAACATGGTCTGGGTAAGACTTCTATATCAGTTTTTAGGGAAATGGAGTTTATGGGATTAAAACCAAATGGAATTACATTTGTGACCATTTTGTGTGCTTGTAGTCATAGTGGTCTCGTTGAAGAGGGTAAGGAGTTCTTTGAATCCATGTTAAATTATGGTATTAAACCACAAATGGAACATTATGGTTGCATGGTCGATCTTCTTGCTAGAGATGGTTGCTTGGATGAAGCTTATGGTTTAATACAGAGTATGCCTTACGAGGCTAACTCTGTAGTATGGCGAGCACTATTGGGTGCTTGCAGACTCCACAGAAATGCAGAAATAGGTGAGATTGCAGGGCAGAAACTCCTCGACCTGGAGCCTGATCACGGAGCACACTATGTTTTGTTATCTAATATGCTTGCAGAAAACAATAAGTGGGAAGAAGCCAGACGATTGCGGAAACTGATGGATGACAGGGCCATCCAAAAGCCACCTGGGTGGAGCTATATTGAGCGTAATGGAACTCTTCAGCGGTTTGTAGCAAGCGGAAAATCACATGCAGAAGCCAAAGAGATTGAGTTAATGCTCAAGGACATGACCATGAAGTTGAAAAATGCTGGGTATTTTCCCAACACAGAACAAGTAGTATTTGATGTTGAAGAAGAAGAGAAGGAAACAGTTGTGGCTTATCATAGTGAGAAACTGGCATTGGCTTATGGGTTGATGAATTCCAGGCCTAAGGAAACCATAAGAATCATAAAGAACCTTCGCATTTGTGGAGATTGTCACTCAGCCTTCAAGCTCCTGTCAGAGATTTACAAAAGGGAAATATTGGTAAGAGATGCAATCAGATTCCATCATTTCAAGAACGGAACTTGCTCATGCTTGGATTTTTGGTAAAATTTTAGCATGGGCAAATGGGAGGCGGCCTCATAATTTTAAGCTTAACTTTGGATTTGGTAAAACACAATAGTTTTCAAAGTCCGGTCTATATACACACTAATAAAATTCAAGTCTATATTGTTTGTTGTTCCTTCCAGCAATGGCTGATGATGAGTTTTTGTTTTTTCTCCCATTGTTTCTGGTGATAATATCATTTAATTTAATGAAATGTTACAAAATATTTAGTTTTTACAACTTTTTTTTTTATATAACCCAAAGGTTGTCTCAATGGTAAAGGTCTTAGGCTTGAGTAGTTTGTCCCTCTCAGACTTAAGATTCGAATTTCACTAAATGTATTTTATGGGGCATGACTTCAAGGAAATGTTTCTAGTGAGATTCAAATCTTGAATCTGATAGGGAACAATCCACTCAAGCTCATGATCTTTACTATTAAGACAATCTTTGAGGTTGGGCCTTAAATATCAAATTTAAAGGTATGATATTGATTTTTCGACCTATGTTTTTTTTTTTTTTTGAAAAAAAAAGAAAAAAAGAAGAAGAAGAAGTTGAAGAAAGAAGCTACAACTAAATTTAAATAGACGAGAAGTCTACAGGCCTAGAGAACCAAAATCAGTAAAGGAATAGTCAATCATGAGTACCGAATAGATTTGAACGTAACTGAGTGTTGAATATATTTTAATATGTGTGAATGACATATTCATTTTTATTTTTAATATCTTATTATAAATGTCTGAACATTAATATATATAAACTCCGAATTAGAAAAACAAAATTATCAAAACATGATTTTATATAAACTCTATTTGTCTGTTTATAAAAATTGATATGTAAAAGTGTTTCATAATACATATTATTGATTTGTAAAAGTAGATTTTATAAAATAAAAAAAAAAAAATGAAATGGCGTTCTAACGAAGTACAAATTCGGAAATTCCAACTTTGCGCAATTGTCGTATTTTAGCCATAACTTTTTACTCCGATATCGGATTGTGGTGATTCAAGTTCCAGATTAAAGAAGACTCAAAGATCTACAACTTTGAAGTTCATAATAATTTTGAATTCTGAAATTTCCATAACCGAAATTGATAAAACATCCGGAAGTATGTTATGTGTAATTATTAAAATCATTTTCAAAAAAAAATAATAAAATGAAAAATGAAAATTGTCAAACTTCCACTAAACATGCTTGCATATTTTGTGGAAGATTTGGTCCCATGTTTGGTGCCATGTTTGGTGCTATGTTTGGTGGAGTGATTGGTGGAGAAATTGGTGGAAACCTTTAGATTTGCCTATAAATACCAAGCTAAACTTTGTAATTTTTTTTATGCTTTCTTTGGAGGGATTTCTCCATTAAAACCTAAAGGAAAGTGTCTTGTATATTTATTTAAATTTTCTTGTATTTTCTTTTTATTTAATTAATAAAATTTTGTGTGTTTTCATTTACAGCATGAGCAGGTAATCTCATTCTGCTGGGGTGAAAATGTGAGATTTTTAATATAATAAATTAGATTAATCTCCCTTATTTTAATTAAAATTTGGATTAATTAGTTACCGCCTATATGGCCGGTTTAGGTGACAACCTTATTTACCGCCTATATGGTCGGTTTTAAATTCCATACATAATTTCCGCCTATATGGTCGGTTTAGGTAATAACATTGTTACCGCCTATATGGTCGGTTCGACTTCATTGAGACAAATGGAATTTTCCCCTTTATGGTCTGGTTAAATGTAATTAATTAATCGGTAAACATTGACAATAAGGAAGATTTCTAATTTTGAAATATTAAAAGTGGATCCTCTAATCCCAGCATTTTCTTTCATTATTGTAATTTTACTTTTATTTATCTTTTATTTATTTTTTATGATGTTTCGTTTATTTAAGTGTTTAGTAATCCTTGGTATGTGTTGTAACTAAATACATAATCTGGGGTTGTGATGAATTCAAATATTACCGGTTTATAAGGGGTTATTTTGTGTCTTGTGTAATATAAAAGTTTATTTATTAAGTCTTAAGCTTAATGCTTCTTGTTAACTGGCCATTAATAAGGTTGATCTGGTAAACTTGAAATAAACTTGACGAAGGAATTTTAGGTTTCAGCCTTAGACTTAATAGCCCATGATCTCCTTTAAGAATTAGATACCTCTTAATAGATTTCCTTCCAGGATAGACATATACCTGTCGGGCAGGGGTAGCCACAATTGGAACTTAATCTTAATGAATTCAGGTAACTTGGTTGACATAGACATATGATTAATTTGGTTATTTTGGGTGTTTGCATCTGACAATCGACATAGGTTTTTGCATATTTTCGTGTTCCAGGTTAATAAACCAATATATTGCACAAACATGAGATAATCACTTCATCTTTAAAAGATATTGGAAGGATTCACAACCCTAAATAGTTTTATAATATTTATTTTACCTTTAATTCACTTTCGCACTGTTTTAATTACTTGTCTTTAAGTTTAAAATCACCATCCAATCAACAAACCAATCTATTAGGTACTTGTAAACATTTAACTTCATAAATTGATAGCTAAGGTATTAAGTCCTCATGTGATCGATACATTTTATACTACTTGATCGATACGTGCGCTTGCGTAATGTGAGTGATTTCACCGATCAAGTTTTTGGCGCCGTTGTCGGGGACTTATTTATCTTTCACTATAAATTTTGAGGTTAGATACATTTACTTGTGTCTAATTTGTTTTTACTTGTTATTTTTGTTTTCTTTTGTTTCAGGTTTTCATACACTACATGAGAAGAACCAAAAGCTTTGAAATCCGTCCGTTTGACCCAGAGATTGAAAGAACCATCAGACAGTTAAGAAGGGAAAGACTTGAAGGTCAAGAAGCACTGATCAACATGGAACCTGATCTTTGGTGGTTGTACCACCAATTCCCATTCGAGACAGAACTATTCCTCCCTTACCAGCAAATGCATGTGACATCAAAACATGCATCCAAATGATACAACAGCCAGTTCAGTTTGGGGGGAATGCAACTGATGATCCTAATGCCCACATTAGCAGCTTCCTGGAAGTTTACGGCACATTCAACTACAATCGAGCAGCTGAAGAAGCAATAAGACTGTGTGTTTTCCCATATTCGTTGAAAGACAGAGCTAAGGCTTGTCTACATTCACCAGTAGGTTCCATCACAACTTGGAACACTCTAGCCACCAAATTCCTTGCAAAGTAATTTCCCCCAGCCAGAACTGCAAAGCTGAGGAATGACATTACATCCTTTATGCAACATGACTCAGAATCCATCTGCGAAGCTTGGGAAAGATACAAGGATTTGCTCAAAAAATGTCCTTACCATGATATTGCAAAGTGGCTACAAGTCCAAACCTTCTATAATGGACTTAATAGATTAATGAGAACCACAATTGATGCTACTGCTGGAGGAGATTTAATGGAAAAAGGAGAAGATCAGACCTAGGACTTAATTGAAGAAATGGCCAACAATAATTCCTTGTGGCCAACAGAAAAGAGCATGATTCAACGAATCGCATGAATCCATGAAGTTGGAGCCAACACATCAATGAATGCCAAGCTAGAACAGATGTGAAAATTCATGGAAACACTTAGCACGCAAGTTGTAAACATCATCGGAGCCATAAGTTCACCATATGGAGGAGCACCAGAGACAAACCAACATGATAAGACGGTGAATTATGTCAACAATTTCAACAAATAGGGGAACAATCCATATTCCAACACCTACAATTCAGGGTGGAGGAATCATCCCAATTTCGCATGGAGAACAATTCATGACAAATGAACGATCCACCACCCGGATTCCAACAGCAAAACAAAGGCCATGAGTATGAAAAAGAACCAGGAATAACAGAAGTGCTAACTCACTTGAAAAATCTATAAGCAAAATACGACTCTCAAGCAGCATCATATGATGCTAATTCAAAGCCAAGCAGCATCTTTGAAAACTCTGGAGAATCAAATGGGACAACTGGCCAATGCTCAGAGTTACAGACCGCAAGGTAACCTTCCTAGCAACACAGAACCAAATCCAAGAAACATGGGGAAGGAGCAGTGTCATGCCATCACTTTGAAAAGCGGTAGAGAAATCAACAAAAATATTGGAGTCAATGCAACTACTGAGAATGTTCCAAAAGAAAGCAGCGAAACAGAACCACAGATGGAGGGAAAAAAAAGAAAAGGAAAAAGATCAAGACAGATTTACTCCACCTCCACCTTTTCCACAGCGTCTCCAAAAAAAACAAATTGGACAAGCAGTTTTCTCGATTCTTGGAGATCTTCAAAAAGCTGCATATCAACGTTCCATTTGCAGAAGCTTTGGAACAAATGCCCAACTATGTCAAATTCATGAAAGACATTCTCTCACGAAAGAGAAGATTGGGAGATTACGAGACTGTAGCATTGACAGATAATGCAGTGCCATCATTCAGAGAAAGCTTCCCCCAAAGTTGAAAGATCCTGGCAGTTTCACCATCCCTTACACCATAGGAGAACATGACTTTGGTAAGGCTTTGTGTGATTTAGGTGCTAGTATTAACTTGATGCATTTTTCTATTTACAGGAAACTGCAGATTGGAGAAACAATGCCCACCTCAGTCTCTCTATAACTTGTTGATAGAACGCTCGTAATTCCGAGAGGTGTAGTTGAAGATGTGCTTGGCAGATTTTATTGTCCTTGATATGGAGGAAGACAAAGACGTGCCTATCATCCTCGAGAAACCATTCTTGGCTACAGGTCGAACCATTATTGATGTACAAAAATATGAACTGACCATGAGGGTACATGACCAAGAAGTAACACTCAATATTTTGAATGCCATGAATTTCCTGGATGACAAGAAGGAAGAATGTTTCAGACTTGATGTGATAAATAGTACCATCCAGAACTCCAATGCAATGCAAAGTTCTACTGACAAATTAAAGCATGTCATCTGCCTGAGGAGCCCGAAGATAAAGCGTGTTGCACACTGAAGAAACCAAAGCTTGAACTACAAGCAACAGAAGAGAAAATGTTCCACCAGCTCAACGAATTGGAGGAATTTCACATACAGCCTTTTGAGAATGCCAAACTTTATAAAGAAAAGGCCAAGAAGAGACATTATGAAAAGTTAGTGCGCATACAACTGAAACCGGGGCAGTGGGTACTGTTAAACAAATCAAGGTTGAAACGCTTCCCATGGAAGCCAAAATCAAGGTGGTCAGATCCATTCTTAATCACCCAAGTTTTATCACATGGAGTCGTTGAGTTACATGATCCCAACTCCAACAAAACATTCAAGGTTAAAAACAAACGTGTCAAACACAACTGGGGAGAATCAATTGAGCGACAAAAAGAAAGTGTCACACTTTCAAATCCAACCTAACGTTCAGGCAGTCATGTCTAGCTGATGACATAAAACTTAGCGCTAGCAGTGAGGCAACCCATGCAATTTGTGTATATATTCAAATTTGGTGTGTTTTATTTTGGTGTGTTTAATTTTATAGGTAAAGTCACATTTCAGGATGGAAGAAGTTCTCACAAATCTTTACAAGCAATTTCCTTCTCTCCCTCAAAATTCTCTGATGAAATTTTACAAGGCTCGCATTGAACGGATGAGACTTCTGATGATCAAAGGTATTCCTAATGACATTCGTTGGATTATTGAAGCACGGGTCCGATTGGTAGGTGAGTCTTCTGATTCTTTTATTTCATATCTGTCTGGTTTAGGAAGAAGCACTTTTGCTAAAAAAAGAAGAGCTAAAAAAATAGGTGTTTGCTATAAATGTGCACGCATGATATGTAATACTCATTGTCATTCTTTAGGAATGATGTTTGATAACCGTGAAGATACAATTAAATTCACTAGGGATGGCTTGAGTAAGGAGTCTTTGGATGACATATCATTGACTCTTGAGACGTATCCCAGTGGATATGTGCATCACGCAATTCATATGTTATATGCATAGTTTCGAAAAGAATGACAACAGTTAAGTTTCGGGAATCTGACTTTAAAAGACCCTGTTTGCCAATTTATAGGAAAATTGGATGGGAAGCTTGTCCCTGACGCATAGACGTCATTCAAGCCGTTACTTCTTGTAAATATTATTATCTCTTTATATTTAACTAATAATTGTGATTTGTTTTGTTATTTTCTTTTATATTCTCCGACAAGATCCAGACTTTTTGACTTTCACGATATATTTTATTGTTTAGCTAATAATTATCATTTGACAGGTACTAGTGCTATTATTACTCACCCTTTTTCAGGTGTTATAAATTCAACTCATCATTGCACTCTTGAAGGCATCCGGGTTTGAGAAAGAAATACATAAAAAAAAAATGGAAGCCACTTCAAGAAGATGAGTTATAAATATATGTGTGTTTTGCAGTACTAGTGTTGGTTCTAAGCAAGAGATCGTTGAAGCAGCACATGAATTGGGTCAAGTCATAGCTGAAAGGAATATGCACCTAGTATATGGTGGTGGCAATCTTGGACTAATGGGGTACGTTTCAAGGGCCGTACAGGAAGGAGGTAGTCAAGTTCTGGGAATCATCCCAAAACCCTTGGTAGAGGCGAATCTGATGGGACCGTCAAACGGAGAGGAACTAATCGTGCCAGGTATGTCTGAACGACTGGTGGAAATGATTAACCGTGCTGATGCTTTTATTGCTTTGCAAGGTGGCTTGGGTATGATGGAGGAAATTTTTACAGTTGTATCTTGGGCGAAATTTTTAGCCTATGAACCACAAATTGACCCTATCATTTCCAAGATTAATTGGTCTGATAATGATCGTAGTAAGAAGCGTCGGATAAATCTGGATCTTAACCTTTAATTTTCTTTTTAGATATAGAATCTCAGCTAACCAGGTATTGTTTTCTAAACTTTTCTTCTACTTTTTAGACATTGGGGACAATGTCTCAATTAGGTTTAAGGGAGGGGATTAGTTAACTAGTATCTTGTAAATATTTTATTATTTTGTTGTTTATATTTGATTTTTAGTCAAAAAAATAAATTAATTAAAAAAGTGAAAAAAAAAATATTTTGTGTTTTTGTGTTTTAAACTTGACTAATCAGGTAAATTTGGTGTGAGATAGTTGTGTAAGGAATTTCTACTCCTGAGACGTATCTCAACCTATTTTGTAACAAGTTAATTTTTGTTTATTTCCTTTTGAATTATTTAATTTGGGAATTCTTCATAAAACTGACTAAAATGGATATTCATATGCTCAGTTGACAGATATTATCAACATGCATGGTAACATACGGACATGAGTTGTAATTGAAAAGTTTGTAATATTCAGTGCTCTAGTTTAATTGGAGGAAGCATCTAAATAAATGATGGAATAAAAAAAAACGTCTAAGATCTGAGTAATTAAGTCTGTAGAGTGTTTTAACACCTAGTGCCCTAAAACCAACTGGTTTGGGAGTCAATGACTTAAATCACGCTACATGGATTGAAGTTGTTATAAAAAATATATATTTATCTGAAATCCAAGTAATTAAGTATGTAAGGGTTTCTTAACACCTAGTGCCCTAAAACCAACTGGTTTGGGAGTCACTGGGCCAAAGCTTGCTACATGGATTGAATATATTGTATATAAATAAATAAATAAATAAATATATATATATATATATATATATATATATATATATATATATATATAAATTCATTGCTAAAAAAGGTGTGAATTCTGATATAACTTTAGGACAAAAATATTACTCTCTTTTCAACTACACTTATGAATATTGTGGGCACAATTATTTGATTAATACTTTATTGGTTGTGTATATGGAGAATGGTAAAAATAATCGGAGAGTTCACTTATTTAGTAATTTAGAATGAAAGAAAACAACTATTAACTTGTTTAGTCACTAACTTATTTATTCTCTTTTCTTTTGTCTTTTTACTTTTGTGTGCATTAGTTTGATGTTTGTGGGTATCGTCAATGTAAGCCCTCATGAGACTATAACTCGTTCACTAGGGACACCTAGGGGTTTAAAGGCTTGTTGCATATGCTAAATACAACCGTGATCTCTACGAAAGTGGCTTAGTTTAATTTTATTTTAATGATGTTTATGTTATTTTATTTTGTTGTTTTGCTCAAGGACTAGCAAAATGTTAGGTTTGGGGGTGTGATGAGTGATAAATATATCACTATTTCCCACTTTTTGACCTAATATTTTGTATAATTTCTTGGGTTTTATGAATATTTTGATGTGTTTTAGTTTATTTCGTAGATAAAATAAAATCGGGACTTAATGGAATCAATCAGGACAAAATGTGGAACAAATAAGGGCAAAAACTGGACTTGACATTTTGATTTGGAAACTTGAAATGGCGTTCTAACGAAGTACAAATTCAGAAATTCTAACTTTGCGCAATTGTCGTATTTTGGCCATAACTTTTTACTCCGATATCGGATTATGGTGATTCAAGTTTCAAATTAAAGAAAACTCAAAGATCTACAACTTTGAAGTTCATAATAATTTCGAATTGTGAAATTTCCATGACCGAAGTTGATAAAGTATCTGGAAGTGTGTTATGTGTAATTATTAAAGTCATTTTCAAAAACAAATAATAAAATAAAAAATGAAAATTGTCAAACTTCCACCAAACATGGAGGATTTGGTGCCATGTTTGGTGTCATGTTTGGTGCTATGTTCGGTGGAGTGATTGGTGGAGAAATTGGTGGAAGCCTTTAAATTTGCCTATAAATACCAAGCTAAACTTTGTAAATTTTTTATGCTTTCTTTGGAGGAATTTCTCCATGAAAACCTAAAGGAAAGTGTATTGTATATTTATTTAAGTTTTCTTGTATTTTCTTTTTATTTAATTAATAAAATTTTGTGTGTTTTCATTTACAGCATGAGCAGGTAATCTCATTCTGCTTTGGTGAAAATGTGAGACTTTTAATATAATAAATTAGATTAATCTCCCTTATTTTAATTAAAATTTGAATTAATTAGTTACCGCCTATATGGCTAGTTTAGGTGACAACTTTATTTACCGCCTATATGGTCGGTTTTGAATTCCAGACTTAGTTTCCTCATATATGGTCGGTTTAGGTAATAACCTTGTTACCGCCTATTTGGTCGGTTGGACTTAATTGAGACAAATGGAATTTTCGCCTTTATGATCTGGTTAAATATAATTAATTAATCGGTAAACATTGACAATAAGGGAGATTTCTAATTTTGAAATATTAAAAGTGGATCCTCTAACCCTAATATTTTCTTTCATTATTCTAATTTTACTTTTATTTATCTTTAAGTTATTTTTTATGATGTTTCGTTTATTTAAGTGTTTAGTAATCATTGGTATGTGCTGTAACTAAATACATAATCTGGGGTTGTAATGAATTCCAATATCACCGGTTTATAAGGGGTTATTTTGTTTCTTGGGTAATATAAAAGTTTATTTATTAAGTCTTAAGCTTAATGCTTCTTGTTAACTGGCCATTAATAAGATTGATCTAGTAAACTTAAAATAAACTTGAAGAAAGAATTTTAGGTTTCCGCCTTAGACTTAATAGCCCATGATCTCCCTTAAAGATTATATACCCCTTAATAGATTTCCTTCCATGATAGACATATACCTGTCGGGCGTGGGTAGCCACCATTGGAACTTAATCTTAATGAATTCAGGTAACTTGGTTGACATAGACATATGATTAATTGGGTTATTTGGGTGTTTGCCTCTAACCATCGATAAAAGCTTTTGCATATTTTCGTGTTCCAGGTTAATAAACCGATATATTGCACAAACATAAGATAACCACTTCATCTTTAAAAGATATTGGAAGGATTCAAAACCCTAGATAGTTTTATAATATTAATTTTACCTTTAATTCACTTTCACACTGTTTTAATTACTTGTCTTTAAGTTTAAAATCACCATCCAATCAACAAACCAATTTATTAGGTACTTGTAAACATTTAACTTCATAAATTGATAGCTAAGGTATTAAGTCCTCGTAGGATTGATACATTTTATACTACTTGAGCGATATGTGTGCTTGCATAACGTGAGTGATTTCACCGATCAATGAGAGATGTTCGAGATGAGGTGCAAGCAATAAGACACAATAATCCACAGGGACATAGGCCACCACGGCTGACTAGAGCTAATGAGGCATGGCCCGTACCCTCTAAGCCTAGTGGGCGGTGTACTTTACCCATGGATGAGATGTCGGTCGAGAATGAATTTGATTATGATGAGGAGTTTGATAGAGTATCAGAGGTGGATATGGGTGA
>SKCR01050294.1:0-39280 GCA_019454045.1 Zanthoxylum bungeanum
ATCTATTTACAACACCATCAAGCAGGTCTTCAAGTGTAAGTCACTCATAAAATTTACTCAGAATTGATGATTAAGCCATAAATTTCACAAAGCAATTATGCCTAAAAGTTTTGGAATATTGCAGATGTGGTGGCATACACAGCTCATGTGCCATCTTTTGCAGATACCTGGGGATGGGTTATGGTATGCTGATACAAAGCTTAATTAATTATATGGTTAAAAACATGGCTGCTAGTGTTCTTTTTGTTAAGAGTAACGATATACATACATAAAGTTTTTTCGAAAGTTTTCCCACTCCTCTCACGGTAGCCACAGTGAGTTACAGTAATTTACTGTAACTACAGTGAGCGGAGTGGGAAAATTTTAAGTAAAACTTTATGTATGTATATCATTTTTGTTTTGTTAATTGATGTACATCGGCTTTGATGCAGGCCTCAGACCAACCATTCTCTATCAATGCTGAGGAAATCGACAATAGGATCAAAAGCAGGATCAATGATGAATTGCTTTACCTAAATGGCTCTTCATTCCTCTCCTCTACCACCATGAACAAGGCTGTTTATTTATCGTAAGTTTCCATCACATTCTTCAATCTCATTATACTAAACCAACCAACCAACCAAACAAAGTCTTTTCCCTATTAGGTGGGATCAGTAAAGATATTTTGACGTAAATTATATTTTATATGGCAACACAGTTTGTTTTTTCACCAGAGTACTTAAAAATATATTTGGACATGTCCGAATCATTTTAATCGTGTTTCTCTTATCTTTTCATCAATAAGTGATACACTCACTTCTTATAGCCTATTCACACATCCATCTAAGCATTATCATCTTAATTACTCTCATTTTCTAGACATATTGATGCTTTATTGCCCGGATTCTGTCGCATAGGAATGAATGAAATTTTACCAGGTTCTTGACTTTAAATTCATCATCAATTTTGCAGGCTGTTGAATGAGACTCATGTCTACACCGAGGAAGATGCAAGATTTATTCATGGACATGGTGTGGCTTATAATAACCGTCATTGAGGTCTTAATTAGCCTCAATTTGGTGGGGGGATGAGGGAATTGCTGTACAGAGAGAAGCAACAAAAACAATTTGGAGGCTTGGGAAATATAAGCTTAAAAACTTCTCTAGAGAAATCAATTTGTTGAAAAGCATTTGGTTTTTAGAGCAAAAAAAAACTTCTTGGCTCCATTGGAGTGTTTATAGGAGTCAATATTTTATTTAAACATCTATAATATGACAGCTTTGTTCCAGTTTTATTAATGAATCTTGAGGCATTTCTCCATTCATATTTCTATTTTGATTTTGGTTCTCTTTATGTTGCAAAATAGTGAATTGAGATCAAAGGCTTGCATAAATATGTATTGCTAATTAACAGGAACAACAATTCAATTAAAGAGGCAAAGAAAATTCTGAAATTCACAGTACATTTGAGAATCTTCCTTAGCTACGCTTAACAGGATCAAAGTTGGAGACACCAATGATAGCTCCAATGATAGCTCCAAGAACGACGCCACCAGCAGCTATGCTGAGCAAGAAGTTCTTGAGAGAAGGGGAAACCCCAGAGCCAGCAGCCTCAGCAACCTGAGGAATCACCATTGAAGCTGACAATGCAGCTGCTGTGAGTCCTGTCACTGCCTTTTCTTTCAATGAAGCCTGAACCTGAAGCCTGGCTCTTGACTTTGGCTTGGCCAAGAAGCCAGCCTTTGATGGTATGACAGGCAATGGATTCGTGAAGGATCCAGAGCTTGCCTGGTGGGTTGCTGAGCTTAGTGGCATAGCCATTGAAACTGAGGCCATTTTCCTTTATTTTTTTATTATTTTTTTTTTGCTTTGTTGGTCTCTCTTTGTTTGGTAGAATGAAATTGGCAAGTGATGTGGGATTTAGATAGTGGATAGAGAAGGGAAGAGAATGGAATGAGAGGTGGAAATTGGAGATTTTTAGCTGACGTGGCAGTCACATGTAATCCTATGTGGCAAATTTTATACCTGGGCTTGGAGGATAAGGTTATCCTCCTGGATTGATCTTCATCTCCTTGATTGAAGTAGACACCTTGAAGCTGAAATTTCAAGAACTTACCACCATCATGTGGCCTTAATAATACTCAATTTGATTATGTTTACTTATTTCCAATATCATTAGATTGCTATGCTCGGTAGACTTCCCAACTATGCTATAATTGTTTGGATCTAAATAAGTAGACTCGGTCATGGTTACGGTTTGAAATCGAAATCAAACCGTTGAAAATCGTAATCAAACCGGTCAAACTAATTTGATTAGAGTAAATCATAACCGAATCGATCACCACATGTTCGATTACGATTAGCTTAAATTTGGAACCGTCTAACCGGCGGTTCCAACAGTTCCAAATCGGAACTGGTTAAAAAAATTTAATAATTTGGGGTCAACGGTAAGTATACGAAAGCTTAGTTATGAACCTCATTTTCCCGTTATTTGATTATTATTATTTTTTTTTTGCTTTGTTGGTCTCTCTTTGTTTGGTAGAATGAAATTGGCAAGTGATGTGGGATTTAGATAGTGGATAGAGAAGGGAAGAGAATGGAATGAGAGGTGGAAATTGGAGATTTTTAGCTGACGTGGCAGTCACATGTAATCCTATGTGGCAAATTTTATACCTGGGCTTGGAGGATAAGGTTATCCTCCTGGATTGATCTTCATCTCCTTGATTGAAGTAGACACCTTGAAGCTGAAATTTCAAGAACTTACCACCATCATGTGGCCTTAATAATACTCAATTTGATTATGTTTACTTCTTTCCAATATCATTAGATTGCTATGCTCGGTAGACTTCCCAACTATGCTATAATTATTTGGATCTAAATAAGTAGACTCGGTCATGGTTGCGGTTTGAAATCGAAATCAAACCGTTGAAAATCGTAATCGAACCGGTCAAACTAATTTGGTTAGAGTAAATCGTAACCGAATCGATCACCACATGTTCGATTACGATTAGCTTAAATTTGGAACCGTCTAACCGGCAGTTCCAAACCGGAACTGGTTAAAAAAATTTAATAATTTGGGGTCAACGGTAAGTATACGAAAGCTTAGTTATGAACCTCATTTTCCCGTTATTTGATTATTATTATTTTTTTTTTTGTTTTCGATGAACACTAAAAAGTGTATATTTAATAAAGAGAATAATCATTTTACATTTATAATTTCATTAATCCCTTTAATTTAGCACATTTGTGAAATTATAATTAAATTTATATTTTATAATTTTTTATTGTATAAAAAAATAAAAGAAAAAAGAAAAAAATGTCAAGATGTTAAATTATTATTCTATCTACTAAATTATATTTTCAGGCAATAGCGTCAAAAACTTGACACAATCACAAAGTGATTTTTTACTCCGAAGTATAAGAGTGTCGAATTAGTAAAATAGTCTGGTAAGTCCGAGGTCGATCCACAAGGTATAGATTTAGTAAAATAAAATAATAATTCAAATAAAACAAATACAAAAAGGTAGAATTGTTTGAAGTGATGGAGAATTTTAAATTGGACTGCAATAATAAAATAAAATATGATGGATCCTGACCTAAGGTTCTGCAGCTAAATTTTAGCTTTATCCTTTAAAGAAAATGGAAAAAATTTGAGTTGAATTATATTCATGCTGCAATTTTGATATGTGCAAGTATTACATACATCTTTTAATTCCCTTAGAAATACAAAGACCCTGATTCTCCAACTATTTCATGTATTATTGGAAATCATAAAATTGAACATGCATTACTTGATCTTGGAGCTAGTGTCAATTTACTTCCATTTTTGATTTACCAACAACTTAATATTGACGAGTTAAAACCAACTTCAACTACTATTTGACTTGCCAATAGATCAGTTAATGTACCGAAAGAAATTGTGGAAGATGTGTTATTACAAGTCGATAAATTCATATATCATGTGAATTTTATTGTCTTGGAAACACAACATGTAGCAGACAGTTATAAATCAATTCATGTAATACTTGGTCGTCCATTTTTAGCAACAGCTCATGCTTTAATTAATTATAGGAACGGATTCATGAATTTATCCTTTGGCAATATGACGTTGGAGCTTAATGTTTTTAACATGTGCAGACAACTATACAATGAGGACAATGAAATAAAAACATGGAATTAATTGAACCAGTTTTTTAATTAAAACAATTTTTTTTTTTTTTATAAATAACTAAGAATAAGCTTTTTATAATAAAATATTTTCACATTTATTTGCAATAAATTTTTATTTTACAATAATTTTTTATTTTTTAAGTTAAAATAAAAAATGGTTAACCCTAACCGGACCGTATGGTTCAGTTACGATTAACAGCACAATTAGGATTAACCTTTTGGAACGAACCACAACCGAATCATAAGTCTACGGTTCGGTTGCGGCAGTAACCAAACCATGGCAACATCTATAAACAAGGATTTAGGGGATGGTAACATAAGTTATGATTCATTTATTCTTTCGATTCGATTCCAATAAAAATGATATATATTTGAAAAAATTGAGTCGTTTAATTCGTTTATTAAATGAATCCAATACGAATTTGAGTTCACTGACATTTATTATTTTCCTTTTGCTAGTTATTGTTATTTTCAATTAAGATTCGAGAAATTGTTATCAATTACCACATAAAAAAATAACTTTGTCTAGATTTGGTGGATCGTTTTAAATAAATCTATTAATTATATTTCATATATGTTTAAATGTAACTAAATTAAAATAATTTATGTCATTAAATCATGTTAGAAATTAACAAATATTTGATTAGGATTTGTATATTAATAAATCAAATACAAATCATGATTTAAAGAGTCATTTATTAAACGAATCGAATACGAATTCATCGTATTTTGATTCGATTCGTTTAAGATTCTATACAAAATTCAATTCGTCAATTCATTTTATCACCCCAATATTTACCAGTTTCGTCCATTAAATCTGCTATAAAATCAAGACCACAAGAATAAAGGAAATAACATAAACCATAGAGCAACAAATCAAATGTCTGAAAAGCCCTACAACATGAACCAAAAACCGAACAGTACCTTGATGCACAAAATAAAACTCAAGGCTAAAAGCAGGGATTTGATACTTCAAAATTTGACAGATACTTGTTACTTACTCGTACTACCAAAGCATTCTTGGGCAATAAGAAACGATCATTTACCAGACAAGGTTGTTGATTCTGTCCCAAAATTGCCCAGATGAACTTGTTGGGGCAGGAGATTGTACTCTATGTTTAGTTCTTCAAAAATTCTCTTCATTTCAATCATCAGTTCAGTTCTCCGTCTGTTCTTCTCTCCGAATTCTTGGAAGTTCATCGTGTGATCGCAATAGAGAGCCATCTTTATCTTATTTACATTCTCAATTTCCTTCACCACCACACTGTGGGTAGGATGCCAATGTTGGGGAGTGTTTTCCAAATACCTGGCAATACAAAATCAAAATTAAAATGTCGAAATTTAAGAGATTGTAACTTAGAACTGAATCAAGTTGTGTCAAGGAACTCAAGTGCAAAATCCGTGTACAAGAAATCAGGTTCACAATCATCAACACTACCTATTTGCACCAAACATTATTACACCATGCTATAGGCGGCGTTCAAGTATTTTAAGTTATGATTATTTATATATTAGATAAAATTCTGTATGTTTGACTAGTCAATCCGTCAATTGGTTCGTCAAAGGCAGTATTTAGGCGGCGGTTGAACTACCAAAACGCCTTGCCCCGCTTACCGCCTTTGACAACATAGTTATTACACAAAATAAGTAAGAATGTGGTCAGAGGCAGCTTACTGCTTTATTTTCTCTTTCAGCATTGCAATCCTCTCGACTGGTGTCATGAAAGCAATTGAGAATTCAACTGTATCACTCATATCTGGACTTCTATTATAATTGCTGATGGGCTTTGTAGCCAAAACTGAATTTGGATAGCTGATCTTTTCATTGTTAAGCTTCAGGAAGATTGTTGTCAATATGTTCATTTCTTCGACCAACAACTGCAAGTCATCATATATTAGTAGTTGTTAGTTGAACATTCATAACAAAAGAAACAAGATGGGGCAAAAAAGAAAAAAATGTTACCGGAACGCCATCAACTACACAACGGTCACCAACATCAAATGGATGCATCACAAATACAAATATGATAGCTTCAAATATAGTCCTGCATGTGTGCCCAAACATAAAAGTTGCTGCCACAAGTTGTGTTGAGAGGACTACAATAACTTTTGTCGTTGCAATTTCCGTTAAAAGGAGCCACAATAGAATTGCCACGACAATCAGGATCCCTGTCACGAGCTTGTTCAATTGCTTTACCGCAGTTTTTGTGTCATCTAAAGCATGCCCTAGTGCTTTTCGATCTTTGTAGACCTTCACCTGCACAAAATGTTAAAGATGAACATACATTAACCAATGCTACTGA
Source organism: Zanthoxylum bungeanum (assembly GCA_019454045.1). Classification (NCBI taxonomy): domain Eukaryota; kingdom Viridiplantae; phylum Streptophyta; class Magnoliopsida; order Sapindales; family Rutaceae; genus Zanthoxylum; species Zanthoxylum bungeanum. The sequence continues at coordinate 6,451 of SKCR01050294.1, forward strand.
AAGAATTTCTACCAATGAAACAGAGTTTCTCTTTCCCAGTAACATAATAACGGAGCTAGCTAGATTTAGCATATCATAAACTTGTTCGCTTATACTAATGTCACACAGATAGATTGATCTAAAGAACTGAAAGGATTTAAGAAATTGTGAAATAGCGATCTTACCACCCAATCTGTTAGAGCCTTCTTATCAATTCGTCCATTCTCCCATCCTTCCATTAGTGGGAACACGAGATCCACCTCCTCCTTGATCATAAATCTTAAGAGGTCTTCCTCCACAATGTAACTATCCATAAAGAAAAAAGTTTCAGGATATAAATACATAAGGAGAAAAGAACAGCAGCACAAGAAAAGGGCAAAAATATCTCACTTGCTACCATGCTGTGCAACATTCCTGAAAATGTCGTAGGCAGCGGCTTTTGCTTCCATCTCATTGGTGATTTCCTTATCCGCTTGTTCACCTCCATTTACACTTTCATCTAACGTATTGGAGATTGTGGACAGTCTCGAATTCATAATTGCATCAACCAACACCTTCATTGTCCAAGTTGAAACCTTCTCTTGTTTCATCTTATGAACCTTCCCCATATCAATAATCTTCGTGTCCTTCGCTCCTTTACCCTTTTTGTTACTCCTGATACTCAATTGACCGAAACTCGGTGCTCTAACCGACCCTCTCTTCCTCCTCAATAAGTGGCGGACCTGAAAGGGTCTGGAGAACATACTGATGGAAGACTGATTCTTGAATCCTATCAAAGAATCTATTGACATGGAAATTAGAAGCTAAAATCTTTAGCAACAAAGTCTTCAACAGCCACAGGAACGCCCCAATGAGAAAACCAACAAGAGTCCAGGTAATATAATGCAGAACCTTGGTGGCAACTTTTGATCTCTTGACCCCGCGATTAAACAACAAGACCCAAGTAACAAGAACCAAAGCCAGCCAAATAAAAACCTGGACACTTTTCTTCAAACCATGAACAAAATAAAGCACTTTCTTCCTTAGCAAAAAGTTTGTTTCAATCAGAACACAACAACATGCATAACCCAATTAGTCACTAACATGCCAGAAAATATAACCAACACAAGCACACACCCACTTCAAATCTCTAATCCCCAAATCATAAAATTTTCCCATTTCTCCACAGTCAAGCTAACTACTAAGCACCCAACAATGCACAAGAAAGCAACCCACTGAATCAACTCCATTGCTGTCAGTCTCTCTCTCTTTTCTTTCATCAATTCAACTTTCTTGTAAATCTCCTCCTCATCATCATCAGATGCAATCGATGACATTTTTGCGGCAAGTGAGTTAGTCCTAAAACTTGAAATAGACCTCTTGCTATTACATGATGTTCTACTAAAAGAATGTCCTAATTGTTCTGTCAATGTTAAATCATCATCCTCTACAATCACATTAGCATCAATATAAGATGGTTCCCCAAATCTTGACTTGGGTTTCGAGTAAACTGACCTTGCAAGTGACCTCCTCCGAATCAGGACAGGCTCATTTGTAATGGGGATTTTGGGTGGCTTATTAGTATGGCTTCGAGTAAATGTTGCAGCCTCAGGCTCAGATGAAGGGCAACTCATTGGCATTGGTTTCGGATCAAACCCATTAGTAACTGGCTCTGTTCTTGCATTTAAAGATTCTTCACTTGCAATTTTGATAACAACTTCACTTCCACTAGCAACTTTTTTCTCCTGCATGCTTCTCTCTTTAGCATCCATCAATAAAACTCCTGACAGTATATTAAAACACGACAAGTTTGTTACCTTAATTTCGCGCCAAATAAACTAAATATAAGAACTTTAAAAATCATAACAGTAGAAGTTTTAGTGAAGCTGAGTGTGCTTACCAGAAAGCTTGGCCATTAAGAGAGAATCCAACAAAGATACAGAGAGTAAATGCAGCAGCCTAAGTTTGAACAATAATGGACTTAAGTAAGTAAAGAACTAAGCAAAAATTGGAATGAACAAGAAGCGAGCTGATTCGGATGGAGACATTTTTTATCCGACAATGAAAGATATAAGCACGTGTAACGCCATTCTGTTGCTCATTATTTTCCAGGCGGTCACAGGTAACACAGACATTTTAAAAGAAAATAAAATTAGGAAAAAATATATATATATATAGGCAATAAATTAGGGTACAAGTTTCCGAAAATTATATTATGTGCCGGGTATATATGTCATCTCTCTCACAGCAGGCGGGCCCCACAACTGTGTGGGGTCAGCTGTTGTGAGAGAGATATCATATACACCCGACACATGATATACCACCTCACATTTCCCGTCATTGCTCGTAAGGTAAGCTCTTGGATCGGGTCGGGCATTACCATGGGCTAAGGATGGGTTTTTGGAAGAACAATTTTTTTTTAAAACATTTTAATGTTAAAAAAGAAAATAATTAAGAATTAAAATATTTTTAGTGATTTTTTTAATTAGATTTTAAAATTTTAATTATAAATATATGACTTTAAAATTAATTTTTCTTATAGTTATAATCTATTTTGTCTCGAAATAGATGAGGTTGGGTTATGTGATATCTAATATAACAGAAAAATTATACGGGGATAAGTCTTATAGGACCATCCAATCAGTGAGTGACAGGTGTCTTAATTATTTTTTTCTCTAATTTGATTGATTATTTTCAAAATAATTGAGATACGTGACATTTATTGTTTGGGCGATTCTATAAGTATCGTCCCATATAAATTTTTCTACTAATAGGTTGTTTTATATTTTATAAAGTTGGAATCAGCAACCGGATAAATAATAAATTTATGGGTGTACATCGGTCGGTTCGGTCTATTAATCCTTAATTTTTTAACCAAACCGAAATTATTTGGTTAAGTAAATGTTTAACCAATTTAACTATACGATGGTACATAACCATTAACCAACTCAACCATTATTTTTCGATCGGTTTTGGTTAATTCGGTTATTAACCGGTCCAAAATCTCCACAAATAACAATCTACATTAACACGTTAATATAAATTCAAATTCATCAAAAGACAATCATATTTGTGTTTAAAAACATAAGATAAATTAAATTCATCAAAAAAAAGTTTACAACTACATTTTGTAGAGGCAGAAGATAAAATTTTTAATTTCGTTTTAATTAAAAATATATATAAAGTCAAATTATGGTTTGTAATTGGTTAATTGGTTGGTTCGGTTATACAAATCTCATAACCTTAACCGAATCGAAAAATCGAAAAAGTTAAAAATCTTAACTGAAAAACTGATTTAATCACAATAACCGAACTATTATAAAAAAAATTGGTCGGAACGGTTCGGTAAATCTATTAAAACTGATTAATGCAAACTCCTAAATAAATTAGTACTTGACATGACATTAATTTATTTATTTTTTCGTAAAATGAGAGTAAATGAGGGACACATCTATAGTAGGCCAAATGTATCAAATACTATTGGGTACAAACATGTTATTTTGACCATTGAACAGAGCGTGATTTGATGGTGTAGGGTTCAGGATCTCACCTTGAGGTTCTGGGTAGACCCGACCAAGGTTCTGGTTCGGAACCGGAACCGAACCAGTTGGAACCGGACGGTTCCGGTTCCGGTTCCTACCGGTTCCGGAACCGAACTGGAACCTAATCGGTTCGGTTAGGATTCCTACCCTAACCGAACCAGTTGGAATATGAGCTTGGGACAATCGGGGGTTTTTACCTGTTCCGCTTAAACCCGGAAGTGGTGGTTTGGCGGCGGGGTATCAAACGATTCCAAAAAGAACATGCAACTTAAACCATTAAATATGAAAATTCTACCAATAAATATGAAACTAGTTTCATATTTTCTCTGCTACGTCCCTACCACCACACTAAGGGCTAAACGGCACTCCTGGCCTCGGCGCCCACACTTCGGGTGAACAGGACTCACAGAGGAGACCGCCTAAAGCAAGGATCGAGGGTGTTGTTTCCAACTATTTTCTGATTCACAAGATCCACAGAGTGGCGAGTGAAGAGCATACTCATAGAGATAGATAGAGGTGAACTGAAAACCCATGGATAAGTAATAGTAGCTGAGGGAGGAATACTCCCTCGTGCTTTGAGAGAGAACCTAATAGCTATTTAGCTAAACATGAGAGAGTAAGCAAACTTATATTTTATTGTAAGGTTTATTCAAAACCCAACTTAACTTAACTTCTCAAAATGAAAACCTCACTCCTTATATAGATGGAGGAGAGGAAACACAAAGCATCAATGGTGGGACAGGACCCCGCACCAAAGAGATAAGAACAAACGAAGACCACTCCTTTAACTAAAGCAAAAGCTAAAGGAATCTACTTTTACAAAAGCAAAAGCAAAAGAAAAGATGCTAAAGCAAAAGATGCTAAAGCATGAAAATGACTTAAAGCAAAAGCACACTAATCATGCTGTCTAAAGCACGAATTATTAAAAGCAAAAGACAAAACATGATCATGGAAAATAATCATGTGGATGGATGTCAATGGAAGATGGAGTTTCTTGTTTGATGATTACTCCACTGAATTCCTTTGGATCTGGGTTTCTAGGACAAATGATGAGTTCATGTCTGGGTCCTAAAGACGTATGAGAAGAATCATTGCTCCTTGGCTGAAAATGGTTAATTTCTAAAAGGAAGTCTTTTAGATTTCTCAATAAGCCAAGATCATGCAGAAGGGCAGAAATATCAGGAATGATCTTCCATTCAAAAGCTTGTTCCTGAGCCCAGAAAAGCTTTGTATCAGGATGTTGAAAATAAGGCCTATGGACAATAAAGATAATTCCGAATTTATCCAATTCTTCCTTAGGCTTATTCCAAAGGTTGAGCTTTCTGCATGCCGTAGTAAGTTGATCCCTCCACCATGGAAGTGGACTGTACCATTCCATGAGAGTCCATACCAAAGATTGATGTTTGTGATTATCACAGAGATGAGATCTCATTGCTTCAAGCGGGAAGGCAAGAGAGGATGAATATAGGACTGTGATACACCAGGAATACCAAAGCTCTTCATCAAAGAGACTCCTGTTAGGATTAACAAAGAGGCCATTGACAAAAGGATAGTCTGGGAAGAACTTGGTCTGACTGTGAAAATCTTCCCTGCGCCTCTGGAGCTGAGACAGATAATGAAACATATGATTTTTTGCATATGTCTGAATGTCTTGAGGACTGAGGAAGATAACCCCTGGAGGAAAGTATTTCTTAACTCCTGCTGATGGATAAAGGAAATCCTTTGGGGTTGTTGATGCCATGAAAATCAAAGGTATTGCTGTCAAGGATGAAATGAGTTTAACTTGCTGTGGTCTGGATAACATATCAGGAATCACATTATGGTCTCCTTTTATATGCTTCACAGAAAACTCATACTTTGAGAACCACTCCTTGAGACGAAGCAATTGCTTGGCTGGCAACGCCTTATTTTTGAAATCGAGAATCTTGGGGAAAGATGAGTTGTCTAATCTCACAAGGAAATGATGACCTATGAGATGGAATTCAAAGCGCTTTATCCCGTATTTTACGGCTAAAGCTTCTTTGTAAACAGTGTGGTAATGCTTTTCAGCTTCTTTGAATTGCCCACTAGCATGTCCACAGAAGAATTCCTTATCGTCAATTTTTTCGATAAGTATAGCTCCCCAATATTCATCACTTGCATCTGTCTGCAAGATTCGTTGTCCAGTTGTGGGAATCTTTAAAGCAGGAGGATCTTGACAGATCTGCTTTAGCTGGCGGACAGCTTCAGTTTGTAAGGGTCCCCACTCAGGTGCACTTTTTCTGATCATTTTGGACAACTGGCTGGTATGAATGGTGACATGTGGCAAGAACTCCTTAAGATAATTCACAATCCCAAGAAATTGTTGAAGTTGCTTTCGTGAGAGATTGTCATCTGGAAAGTGTAGAAGTTCCTGTGCAATATGCTTTCCTGGACAGTAGTGACCATCCTTGAACACCATTCCCAAAAAGTCTATGGAATCTTTTCCCATGTGGCTTTTCCTTTCTGAAAGCATGATTCCATATCTTTGGACAAGATCTCTAAATTCACATAACAGCTGGTAATGTGACTCAGCATCTTTTGAGAAAAGAAGCAAGTCGTCAATGTAGACCAACGTGTGATGCATTATTGGCTGAAAGATCTTTGTCATTGCCTTCTGAAATAGTGATGGCGCTACCTTGAGGCCAAAAGGCAAAACTTTCCACTGGTAGTGAGCATTGGGTATGCAAAAGGCTGTTTTGGGCCTTTCATCTGGGCTTATACCCAATTGCCAAAATCCTGCCTTGAGATCAAACTTTGAGAAGATGTGGGCTTCTCGGATATGGACGAACAGTGAGTTGATCTTAGGCAATGGGAACTTGTCATCTTTCAAGAAAGCGTTGAGAGGCTTGTAGTCTATCACTAGACGTTTCTTTCCACGTGCCTTCTCTGACCGCTTCTCCACATAAAAGGCTTGGCAAGCCCAATCAGAAGTTGTGGGCTCAATCAATCCTTGCTGTAGCAGCTGGTTGCATTCATTCTGGGCCAAAGCAAGGTCCGAAGGAGTCATCCCCGGATGAGTAGCCTTTGTTGGGTTGATATCCTCATTAAGCTTGAAAGGAAGCCTAATAAAGAAATCTTCATTTCTCCATAATGGGTTTGGATGATTGAAGTCGCTGTGAGACTCTGACCAAAACGGAGAGAACTGTTGTTTCAATTCTTCAAAATCCATCATATTCACACCCACTCTAGAGGATTGGACACACACTCTTTGGAACAACTTGGAACAGTAGTATAAGGCTTAATGAATCTTTTAAACCGTATACCCTCTGGCTGGATCTGAAGTCTCTTGGCTTGATGATAAACATCAAAACCAATCAGAATATCCTTATCCGGTAAATTGGAACCAATGACTCTGGTCCAAATTGTACAATCATGGAAAAACCGGATACCGATAGGTTTCTTGGTAATGAGATCCGTATGGAAAACTTTACCATCAGCAGCTTTGAAAAACTCTGTATGCTTCACCCATGCTTCTGGTGGCAAAACTGCTGGATTCATCATGCTCCTGTGAGCTCCTGTGTCCATAAACCCAATGACTTTAATGGGCTTATCATATTTTGACGGTAAAATCTGCACATGGACTAAAGGAACTGGAACAGTAGGCGTGAGAGCCTGGCATGGCTGTATAGTGAACACCGGAATATAGCAGTCTGAGCTACTGCTATAATCTGAACTGGATTCATCTGAACTGGGGAGTTCAGGACTGTTAAGTGCGAACACGGTTTCACTGTCCATTTGATCTTGTTCTGAAAACCACGATTCAGCATCGGCATCGTCAAGATCAATTCTGGAAGATTGATGGATCTGTTGAACCATCTTAGCAGCTTGCTTCGGATTCTTAGGACAATCTTTTGAGAAATGCCCTTTCTTCTTGCATATGAAGCACCTGCTATCCTTTGGCTTACCACGTCGATCCTTCTGTTTGAAAAATCGAACTGGACGCCATTCTTTGCGCTGTTTTTCCTTCTTGCTCTTCTTTTTCTTAAAGAGCTTATGATGAGACTTCTTCTTTGAAGGACATGCGCAATTCTTTCGATCTTTGCACTTGATCTGTAGATGAGGCTTCTTACACGCAGCTTTAAATGGCTGATTGTCTCTGAGCATCTCCCTGATAAGTGTACGCTGATCACAAAGCTTATTCAAGGCTTTGATCGCAATCTGGTGAATTTCTCCAAGGGACATGTCGGTGACTTTCTGCTGTGTAGCCTGTATCAAGCGCTGCATTTCCTCATGTAGCTCCTCTGGCAGAGAGGCAGCATACGTATGCTTAAGATTCGGATCATTGTATCCGTTGAGCTTGTAGAAATGCTTTGACATTCTCTGGAAATGGGTGTTAAGATCTTTAATCTTCAACGAACAACACCGCATTTGAAAGTATTCCGGCGAGCCTGTTCCAACAATGGGGCTCCTTCTCCGAGGAATTCTTTGTGTATGATTCCCATAGCCACAGCCGCTGATTCGACTTGGTAGAATTGTTGTTGTCTGAAACCTCCGAGACTCAGAAACCATTCTCTCAAGGCTCCAAGAGTTCGAGAAACAAATTCTACAAGGACATTGTGCACAGTATTGCCTGGCTTCAGTAGCATGAGGTCCGTCCATGCAACAAATTCTTGCATTCTGTTAGGCCATTTGGACGGTGGGACATCATCAAATGTGAACCAAGGACCTGCCACTGGCTTAGTTGACGCCGGTGGTGATTGTGTAGCTGTACCCGTAGGTATAGGCTCAGTATCATCAGGTTCTTCGGTCATTGGCTCATTAGATCCAGTAGACGTGGCCATCAACATCTTTGTGATGTCTGCCATGTCATCTGAGTCACTGGATACTACCTGGACAGAATCACTCTCAGGCTCCGAGGATTCTAAAGACTGTTCAGAACTTTCAGGTTCAGGCTCTTGGGTTGAGAGCTGTTGGGTGTAAAGTTGCTGGGTTGTAACAGTCGGTTGAGGCTGAGGTGTTTGTAAGGGTATGGTCGGAAACTGTGTTTCTGGAACATAGGTTTGTGTTTGGGAAGGTCGTATGTAAGGCTGTGAAGGACCGGCTTGAGGTGTCGGTTGGGGTAAAGGTTGTGAGTATATTGGTGGAACTGGGTTTTCTGGATACTGGCGTTTTGGTGGTGCTGGTTTCCAAGTACCATGGACACTACCATAAATCTTTGACCAGTCTGTTTGGGATGAGGTAAATGATGAAGGTGGGTAAGGTTGATAGGCTGGGTATGAGAAGGTTGGTGAAAATGGGTAGGTGTGAAAGTCTGTGGAACAAATGGGGTTCGCCTGTCGGCTTCCATTTTTGCAAGTTCTGCTTTCAGGTTTTTCATCTCAGCTTCTTTATGGTCAAACTCTGGACCAAAATAGTTGTGAGAGACCATGGTTCTCATGTCTCTGTCTAGCTGAGCTATCTGAGCCACCGTATCTTCATACATCCGTTGTAGCGTGTTGGCTAACGACTCCACCTTTGTCTCTGTCCTCTGAACATGTTGAACAACATGGTCCACCTTAGTTTCAATACTGCGAAGTACAGTATTTTGAACCCTTGCATTCTGTGTGTGCCAGTTTAGCACGGCTTCATGCTGTTTAGGTTCCTCCATAAGACCAGTAGGTGTGACAGTAGTTGGTTGGACAAAAGGCTTAGCAACAACCTTAGTCTGTGGGTCAACGATCTTCTCGAGCGGTGGGAACTGCTCCAGGTAAGAAGACGTTTGAGGCTGATTCATCATACAAGGTTGTATCTGTGGAAGAGGTTTGGCAGTCCGTTTTTTCTTCGGACGGCAACTGATGAGTGGGATACGCTTTATGATCTGGCCAGATTCATCTTTAAGCAGTATCTCATCCTTCCTGTACTCTTCTGTGAACCTCTTTGGTAGAGGCTCTTTTCGTTCTGCAACGCCAACCATAGGACTGTTGTCTGTGTCATCACGCCATGGTTTCTCTGGTTTGCACGGAGACTTTGGCCTTTGTGACTTTTTCTTTCTTCTCCTCCTCCTGAGGAGAGCTTCATCTTCGTCACTATCATCAAGAAGATGACAGTCACAATCTGGGTCGCACATTCCTGACCCTGGGGCATCCCATAAGAAATGACCATCGATCTTTGAAGTGTAGACCGGAAAGCCATCTGAATTGAAAGCTTCGATGGGGATGTCTTTTTCTCGCAGACCATTGGTCGGATCTGGAGAAATCATACATGAAAATGGTATCGCACTTTCTACCGGCTCAGGCTGAGAAAATGATGTGCGAACAGTACCATCAATCTGTCTGGAGAAGACAGCTTGTGTGCTTTGGACAGGCTGAGTGCTCCGTAGGAACTTCTCGTAGTTGGTTAGCCATTCCAAAGGCATGAGCTTTAACAGCTCTTCCTTCTCGATCTGTCGTGGGATCTGCACAATCGTAGGCACCTTATCAGCAGAGGTCTGATCTGCCAAAATCATCAGGGCATCTTTAGATTCTGTGGCAGATGGAAGATCAACAGAATGATCTTGCAGACGGTACACCAGTTGATGGTGTAAGGTAGCCATCATCGAGGACTCGATCTGTGCTGCGCCTTGGATCTGAACTTGGATCTTAAAGGCAGTTGGCAGATTAGGATCCTGCAAAGACAGATTATAATTTGGGTAGAAGGTTAGCAACACACTCCCAGCATGGAGAGTGGTGAGAACAGTGCCAATCACTGCGTGTTGATACTCCTTGAATCTGGAATCCAACAAAGCAAGTCTGGCAGTTAGAGGTTGTGAGCAGATAGAGTTGGCTGGATTAACAGAGTTACAAATTTGAGACAGCACACTGTTCAAGAAAAGTTGGCTGGATTACAATAATAATAATAATAATAATAAATAAATAAAGGTATACAGTGATCGGATTGAGTAATTTTTGGATGAAATGAAAGTTAGGTGACGTGATATCACCAATAAATTAACAAATAATAGATATGATTTAATTTTTAATTTTTTAATATTTTACTATAAATAATAATAAATTATTTAATTATTATATGTACAATCGGTAGAGTAAGCATTGTGCAATGTGCCGTTTTAAAACAATATTTTATTAGACATAATTTTAACGGAGTTCAAGAAGCCAGCTAGATTTGATATGTCCTTATTATAATAAAGTAGTAAATTTTGTTTTTTTTTCAAAAGGAAAGAATAATTATCTAAATTGTGAATTTTGTGTTCTGTAAAGCTCACGTGGGGAGCGAAGTTTCTCGTATTTGGAAATTGGAATGCCATGTAGGTGCAAGATGCCATGAATAAAGTATTACCAGCTTATATTAGTAAGTTAATAATAGAGACGAAATCAGGAGATTATGGGAAAATAGATTTTATAATAACAAATTAATAGAATCGAGTGACCTCCTTACACATTAAAAAATCTTCATCCCTGACTAACAACACATATATGAATATGAAAGAGAAGAAATGAGTTCCATTATAATGTATCCCAAGCTTCTTTAATTGGAGAGATCACCACTCTCAAAGTCTGGCTTCGTGTTTTATGCCATATAGGGAGTAGAGAACTGAGGACTTGAAAGAAATAAAATTTTGAAAAAATAAAAACCCTGTTCATGTCATTTCGAGAGTTATTATTATTATTATGTTTTGGAAAAAAATGTAAATCAATAAACCTGTGGATGGAAGTTGGTCGAGTTAAATGAATAAAATTGTGGATGGAAGTTGGTTGAGTTCGGAAGTAAGGACTTATGTAGGTAAAGTTGTGATATATCTTCTCCCAAATCTCTTCCCGAACAAAATAAGATCATGTTTGAGACATATTTTTTTGTCCCGATTTGAAAACAGGACGGGACGAAAAGAAAATAATCTAAATTTTTTTAGCGGAACAAATCGAGACAAGAAGCGGTATGGGATTTGAGTGAGATGAGACGTGATAAGTTTTAGAGGGTCGAGATAAGATTTTAACGGTATGAGACTGGCACAATTTTCCGATCACTTGAGAGATTTGTAACGGGCTAATTTAAGACTCGAGGTATTACACACTCTTTGTAAGTTTACCACATCACTTGTAGCTCGAGTCGGTCTTGACCCCGAACAGTAATATAATACTTTTTTTTCTCCCCTGGACGTAGGTTGAAGTCACTCTCCGCAGAATCACGTAAATCCTTGTCTGTGATTTATTTGTGTTTACTTGTTAAGTTTGTTATGGTTCCCTACTAACCAAAAAAATTCATTATTGAGAGAGATTTATTCGAATGGTTAGATTTCTCAAATTACCTTTAAAATGAAAAACAGTAGTAGAAGTTTTATTGAAGCTGAGTGTGCTGACCAGAAAGCTTGGTCATAAAGAGAGAATCCGACAAAGATACAAAGGGTAAATGCAGCAGCCTAAGTTTGAACAATAAGGGATTTAAATAAGTAGACAACTAAGCAAAAATTGGAATGAACAAGAAGCCACAGTGAAGCTGATTCGGATGGAGACATTTGTTATCCGACAATGGCAGACATTTTTTTATCAGCCACAGTGAAGCTGAGTGTGCTTACCAGAAAGCTTGGTCATTAAGAGAGAATCCAACAAAGATACAGAGAGTAAATGCAGCAGCCTAAGTTTGAACAATAATGGACTTAAGTAAGTAAAGAACTAAGCAAAAATTGGAATGAACAAGAAGCGAGCTGATTCGGATGGAGACATTTTTTATCCGACAATGAAAGATATAATCACGTGTAACGCCATTCTGTTGCTCATTATTTTCCAGGCGGTCACAGGTAACACATCACAGACATTTTAAAAGAAAATAAAATTAGGAAAAAAAAAATATATATATATAGGCAATAAATTAGGGTACAAGTTTTTCGCTATAAATAGGGATTTAGAGAAGATCATAGCTCGCAAGGTAAGTTAGGGATAGCAAAATCTTGGATCGGGTTGAGCTTTACCATGGGCCCGGATGGGTTTTTGGAAGTATTTTTTTAAAAAAAAAAAAAAAAATTTAAAAATATTTTAATGAAAAAAAAGAAATTTAAATTAAGAATTAAAATGTTTTTAGTGATTTTTTAATTAGACCCTAAAATTTTAATTATAAATATATGTATTTAAAATTAATTTTTTATAATTATAATCTATTTTGTCTCTGAATATAGTGGGTCGTGTTATGTGATATCTAATATACACAGTCTTATTTTTGGGAAATTTACAAATCTAGCCAAATAAAAGTTGGTCATTTACCAAAAATGAAACCATAATGTTTGGGATTTGCGAAACTGATCAACTTCTCCGAAGTTTAAGAATCTGGATTCTCCGAAATACACACTGAAGTAAGTGTGTACTTTTGAGATCTGAAATCAAAATTTCGGATTTCCTAAATTTTTAATTTTTGTTTTTGATATTTTATTGAAATCTTCGGATATCCGAAGTTATTATTCGGATCTCCGAAGTATTTCTTCGGATTTTTGAAGTTGGAAATTTTTTTTATAGAAAATCGGACATTCTCTATCTGTTCTAACTATAGCAAATAATTTTATCCCAACTCAAATATAGCTTGATCGCACTACCTTGTCGAACGACATTTGAGTGTAAATTTAAAAACCACTTATAGTCCTTTTGATTACTAATTTCAATAACTAAATATCGCCGCGAATATGACGAAATTAAACTTTACATGCTGATTTTATGCTTCATTTTATTTCTCTGCATCCGCACATACAACATTTCCACTAACTGCTCATAAGTTGTACCTGCAACAACCAACTCTAAAAAAATATATTCTCCCCTAAATTCATCGTTGTCATTATCTAATTTCTCTCAGTGTAGAAAGTTAAAGGTATTTGTTCCATTGTATACTTAGGAGAATATAAAGAAACTTCGAAAATCGGGTTGGCAAAAAAATAATATGTTTTTGTAGTGAGAACAAATGGAGAATGTCCAGTTTTTTATAAAAATATTTCCAACTTCGAAAATTCGAAAAATTACTTCGGAGGTCCGAATCACGTCTTCGGAGATCCGAATAATGACTTTGGATATCCGAAGCTTTCATTAAAAAAAATATAAACCTAGGAGATCCGAAGATTTGACTTCGGATCTCCTAAATACACATTTAATTAGGTGTGTACTTCGAAGAATGCAAATTCTTTGAAGTCTATTTCGAAGAAGTTAGCCAATTTCGTAAATCCCAAATATTGTGATTCATTTTAACAAATTATCAACTTTTTTTCCACTAGTTTTGTAAAATTCTGTTTTTATCTTTTCTAAAGTTGGAATCAGTTCCTAGGGGTGGCAATTTGGATTATGATTTGTTTATTCGTTCGATTCAATTCGCTTTAAAGCTAATACGGGTTTGGAAAAATAGATTCATTTAATAAATAAGTCAATTTGATTTGATTCGTTTATTAAACGAATCGAATACGAATTTAAGCCCATTCATTCGTTTATTCGTTTAAAATTCGTTTTATTATTTTCTTTTACTAGTTATTGTTATTTTTCAATTAAGATTCGAGAAATTATGACTAATTATCATAGAAAAATTAATATTGTCGATATTTGATGAAGTATTTTTAGTAAATATATTAATTACATATTACATATGTATATATTTATGAAAAATTAATGTAAATAAATTATGGTAAATTATGTTATTGAATAATATCATGACTAAATGAATATTCGTATTCAATTCGTTTAATAAACGAATCGAATACGAATCATGATATTAGGATTTGTTTAATAAACGAATCGAATACAAATCCATCACATTTTGATTCGATTCGTTTATGATTCGATACAAATTCGATTCGTTTAGGATTCAATACAAATTCGATTCGTTGATTAGTTTTGGCACCCCGATCAATTACTTTATAAATAATAAATTAGCACTTCACGTGAAAACTAAATCATTTTGTCATATAATGAGTAAGACGTTGGGAGCAGAGTCGCAGACAGACATCCAGTGAAAAGTACGGATGCCAATAACCACAGTGACAACAGAGTTCAACATTTGAGACGGCTCACTGTTCAAGAAAAAGTTAATTGGATTACATTATTGAAAATAATAATAATAATAATAATAATAATAATAATTAAAGGCAGACGGTGGTCGGTGGATTAAGCGCTGTACAACGTGCGATTTTAAAACATATTTTGTTGGACATAATTTTAACGGAGTTCAAGAAGCCAACAAGATTTGATACGTCCTCATTATTTATTATATCCTAGAAAATTTTATTTTTTAAAAGATAAAAGGAAATTATCTCTAAATCAAATACATATAGGTATCACATATTTCTGACAATGATATTGTACAATCTCTGGTTTGTGTTTTGTATTAATAAGTCACTTTTACATTAACAATGTTAAGTAAATGATGACGTCAGAATGATATTTTTATCAAATCACTTTATTAAAGTGGCTCATTGATACAATATCGAAAGGTTATGTGGTGCATCGAAATTATCACAATTCTTTAGTGGTGCAGAGATGACATCTGAAAAAAAAAATAACAATAACAATAATAATCCTTTATAATCGAATGATTATTTCATAATGTCAAAAAATACAACATGATTTAGAATTAATAAGGTAGCGAAATTATACTGTACAAACTCCTCATAAAATCTCCATTGAGAAAATTAGTTTACATTATAAAGTAATAAGTGAAATTATCGATAATAAAGAAATATTATCAAAAGATAATGGCTGAGGAGATCCAAATAGATTCAACGCTTCCTAGCTTCCTCTACAGTCATCACACAGACGCACGCCTAGATCCCCACCACACGCATGTCGAGCTCTCTCAATACATGCACACTTATCATAGCTCCCTCACTCCACCTGCAACAGCCCCGCCATAGCTCCACACACACATTCATTAGAAATATAATAACTAGAACAGTTTTCACGCTATCACAAAAAATGAGAAATTTGAAATGTTAAATTCTATGCGTTTTCAATTTAATAATAGTAGGAATTTATTATATATAATTATATGAATTATTATTAGATTGAAAATTATTATTATTATTATTATTATTATTATTATTATTATTATTATTATTATTATTATTATTATTATTATTATTATTATTATTATTATTTAGATATTATCTCTACACCACCAAACATTTGTGATAATGTCAATGCACTTCTTAACTTTTCGATTTTGTATCAAGAAGCCACTACAATATAGTGATTTGATAAAAATATCTTTTTGTCATCGTCATTCACTGAAGATCGTTAACGAAAAAGTGGCTCATTAATATAAAATACAAACCAAATGTGGTGCAGTGTCATTGTCAAAATCTGTGTTGGCTACATGTATTTCCCCAAAACCAGAAGTGATTCAGAGATAATTTCCCAAAATAAAATAATTATCTAAATTGGGAATTTTGTGTTTTGTAAAGCTCACATGGGGAGTGAAGTTTCTCGTATTTGGAAATTGGAATGCCATGCATGGTGTCACATACCTACTTTTCCTATAGAGGAAAATCGAGCTCGTTCGACACTTACCAGGGTTCACACCTCGTGAGTCAGCATTCCCATAGCACACGAACTCAAATTCTATATTTTAGATGTCTACATACTCATATAGCGGCAAGTTATGAAAGTTAATAAGTATTTTCATAGCATACGAACGTGGGCTCGCATGGCTAATACTCCTAGATCACCGAAGCCCCATTGGCTATCCCAAGGCTCACATAGGCTTCCCCTAAAAAGCTTTTAAAGACATTGCACAAGTTTCACCAGTATAAATACCTAGCACTTGAGTGGTCACACCCCCTATAAAATCTAAATTATAAGGATTTTCTGGGAAATCTTTCAGCGAGTCAATAATTCATAATATAAGTGACTTTGGGTTTAATTTGTGTACATGGACGAGCTCATCTTGATGGCTTTCTACAACACCTCCACTTTTGCGACAAAGTGCACGATTAAGACCAAAAGTGCACACTGTAAAAATATCACGGTAGACAAAAAAATCGGACTCCACGATGGAAATCTCCCCAGTTCATATGCTCATGAGTGTTACTTCTGACCTCGAGCGAGCTTGATATGGTGTCCCAAAATATGAGTTCCTTTACAAGCGGTAGAACTTGCTAGCGGATTGCGGCAAAGGTGGTTTTGCCGCAAATGTGCAAAAATAACTTGTGGCACTCTCCATTGCTTGTGAAAATGCATATAGTCGTAGAAAATTGATGTGAATATTGCTAGCCTTAACTGGGGCCGTGACATTCTCCCCCACTTCATTCATCGGCGTCCTCAACGATAGTGTAGCTTGAAAGCTTGCTCAAACTGCATACTGTCTTCATTCCTAATTCATCTGAAGGTCTTCAATCCTCAATGCCTTGCGTGCCCTACTCCAAGACTTCACTTCTAGTTGAATTTCACATTTTGAAATTCAAAGATAAAGTTGTGTTTCACATTTTTCCGTTCAATACTCACCGTTTGAGATCTGTTACTTAATTTGAAGGGGATGATAATGATGAATGTGAAGATAAAGCTTAATACACATGTATCATAATTCCAACTCTAGTTGTGATAAGATATAGTTGTATAACTCATTTGATATAACTCCTCTTGTGAATCTTATCACAATATATATTTGCTATAAATAAAACTATACACCATCATGCAGTCACGGTGGTTTAATAAATTTACTTTCATACATGTACTCTAATATAACTAATATTTAACGATCTCAAATAGTTTTTGTAAGTTTCATTTGAATGTTTTTGAGACTAGAGGTAATGGATGAAAATGATGCTCTAAGTGAAGCATCTCATCCCTCCCATGAAAGGAAAATATACAAGTTCAATGAAATCTCCCATTTGCCTAAAAATTATTAATACTAGCTATAGCTTTTTTACTATTATCAAAGCTTTTATTTTTGAATTTTTCTTAATAAGCTTTTTACCTTGGTTGGTCCATAGTCTTTCTCAATATATGGATGATTTACGGTGATGAGCTCATTTAAAATATATAATACCAAAATTATATATTTTTCATAGGAAAATGAGCACAATCCTTCTCATTTTGATAAAACTAGTCGAAACTCTCTAGATATTTAAAAATTAAACAAAATCCCCTGTTGTTAGCCTGTGAAGTACACAGCCTGCAGGTCCATGCAGCCACTCCTTTTGCGTCGTGCCCAAAAATTCTATCACCAACAGCCGTGATTCGGAGGTTCCAGCCATGATGAGCCCATCAGTTGCAGTACAAAACGACGTCGATGTCTGGACAATGTGTAAAAAGTAACACCATTTTTCATTTGTGTAGGAAAAAAATAAGGGAATGTGCACTTCACCGCAATGTCAAGTGTTGTGATTCACCGATCACTCTAGAGAGTATTTGAGGAAAAACCGAATTCAATCTCTTACTTTATAAGAATAGATACAAGTTTACAACTAGAAACTTATCAAAAAACCTCACTGTCTCTCTGTGGGAACACAGGAACTGGGCGACGCATGCTGTCCCGGGCTCGCGGCCCGGTCGGGAGTACGGAGTAGCCACGGGGGACTAAAACCGGAGAATAATGGAGTCGCCACCCCCCGGTGTGAACCGGAAAATGAGATTTAAGGCCGCACTCACCCCTCGCAAGGGAAGACCTCAAACCGTTGGGTTCGGAATGGTCCCTTACTCATGCCACTTGTGATGAAAGGATTTTGTAATAATTTAATCAGGCTTAAGTAGCACTATTTCCAAGAGTATCATGCTTCTAAATTCACATGTACAAAATAAAACTTACACATATATTTCACATCTAAGATTGCATGCTTGGAAGTACATCAAAGGAGCGACAAACATACAACTTCATTGGCATATTATATTCAAGAAAACACAAGCACACATACTAACCACACAAGCACACGTGATCACCTTCTCAAGTGGTACGTGGAATTATATCCCAAGTACAGACCGTACTACCGTCCATTCGGAATCGGCTACGGAATTTATGTCTTGGTTTCCATCCGCCGATATACCACAAGAAATAATACTCAAATGTTATCATGACATAAGTATATGAATTTTAATACATTAAACACATTGTATTCATACATGTGGGGATAGGTACTAGGAAAACTATGTATGAAATCTAATGAAAATGACTCAGTTCAGTGGGTGCGCGTTCGTGTAGCGTTTGAAAACGCGTTCCAACGGTAAACAGAAGGTTTGCGTTCGTGTAGCGTTCGAGAACGCATTCGAACGGAACCAGACCCGATGCATGATAAGACTAAAAAAGTGCGTGTGCGTTCACGTAGCGTTCGAGAACGCGTTCGAACGGTAAACAGAAGGTTCGCGTTCGTATAGCGTTCGAGAACGAGTTCGAACGGAACCAAAACCTGATGCATTATGAGACTAAGAAAGTGTGTGTGCGTTCGCGTAGCGTTCGAGAACGCGTTCGAATGGTAAACAGAAGGTTCGCGTTCGTGTAGCGTTCGAGAACACGTTCGAACGGAACCAGACCTGATGCATGCAACATAAAGAATAAAGACAACAATGTCGAGCTCAGTATGTCCGATTAAACGTATCTTGCATTCAACCGAACACACATCAACCAGCGCGGCAAAGCATCGTGGTAAAGGGCTTTAACCTTCCCCATAAGGGATCTTTCATTCTACTTACTAAGCCCGTGCGCTCGATTGAATCATGCATACCTATAATTAAAAGCAATAATATCAAACTAGCATGCCCGATTGAACGTGTCTTGCATTCAACCGAACACACATCAACCGGCGCGACGAAGCATCGTGGTAAATGGCTTAACCCTTTCCCATAGGGGATCTTTCATTCCACTTACTAAGCCCATGCGCTCAATTGAATCATGCATACATAGAATTAAAAGCAATAATATCAAACTAGCATGCCCGATTGAACGTGTCTTACGTTCAACCGAACACACATCAACCGGCGCGGCGAAGCATCGTGGTGAAGGGCTTTAAACCTTTCCCATATGGGATCTTTCATTCCACTTACTAAGCCCATGCACTCGATTGAATCATACGTAATAAGCAACATGCAGAATTCAAGTGACGAAAAATAAATAAATAAATCAAAGTAACATGAAACAAAAGAAGGTGCCGTTTATTTAAGCGGTACGTGGAGTTGTATCCCAAGTACAGACCGCACTACCGTCCATTCGGATTCGGCTACAGAATTTACGTCTGGGTTTCCATCCTATATACCGCAAGAGACGACACTCTTTCATTCATCCAATACCCACAACACACATCATACACACAACAAGATTCAACAAATAATTAAAATACAATCAAAATAAATAACAAAAATCAAATAAAGATGAGTGTGAAAAGTACCCTCAGGTCTAACCTTTTAAGTCGTCTTCGGACTTGCGTTTCACGGAGATCGGAAGGGGTAAAAGCTCCTTACTCTTCCGGTTCACTGGTTTAGCGCCTTAGCTCACTGTTTTGCTGTTTTCCTTACTGTTTGGCCTCCGTTTTGCTGCTATTTCCTCTGTATTTTCTGCTCGCTGTTCAGGTCACTGTTTTGATGTTTCAATGGACTGTTTGGGTATTCTTTGTGGGTTTTAAGTGTAGTTTTTATGTTACTGTTTTAGGGATAATTTTCGGTGTATGTAGCTGATGTTTTGATGGTTATAGGGGTTGTGAATGGCTGTTGTATTTTCGGTAATATGAGGGTGTTTGAGGGCTTGTTGTTTTCGGTAATGTGAGGGTGGGGGTGAAGAGAATTGTTTGTTATTTCTCATGTGATTTGCGTGTGATGTCTAGTGTTCCTTGCTGTAATTTTCGTGTGAGTTGTGTATATGAGCTGGAGGAGTGCATGTCTTGGTGCAGGGTTGTTTATATAGAGAAGGGCTAGGGCTTCACCTTGTCTCACAAGAAAGAGATTTTGGCATTAAAATGAGGATTTTATTTGGTGTTGAGCAAGGAAAGTCAAAGATTGAGGGGGGGACAAATCTTGGCTAGATTAGGAATACAATATATTTAGTTTGTTATGATTGATTTTAATTAGGCATGACATCCTTTTAATTTAGTATGTGATTTGTTTAGCTAGGAAGTTAATATATTTGATTTATCTTTATTAGGTATGATTATATTTTGTGTTTTATTTAATTGGTAAATGGTTTAAATATTTTATTTAATATTTAATGTTTAATTTAATTAAATTGGGATGTATTTTATGGGCTTTGGGGAGCTAATTAGGCTGGGGTGCGAGGCTAGCAGCGAAACCAGAAACACCGACGCCGTTTGAACGCCAATTCGAACGCTGCACGAACGTCCGCAATCTGCCTGAAGTTCGAACGAAGTAACGAACGCAGCACTAACGAAGACAATGAACTTGTGAAATGAACTTGATGACGTACTTATTCTGAATTTCCCCTTATTCTGAATTTCCCCTTCCGACCTCTGTTTCCCGCAATATCCTTAGCTAAAAAGGTAGTGCCTCCAACTGAGACTCATCATCGGGTTTCACATGCGAAAATACAATACCTAAACTCTCTCTCTCTCTGTTTTTACAACTCTTTGGGATACATATTAACTCTGGAAATGATCTGAATTTATAGACACTGTGTGTGGCTACTGTTCACCCATGAAATCATGGTAATCACCTAAAGTTTGTTGGCAGTTTCCTTCAAGTTCAAATGACCACCGAAAGCATGCATGGACTCATGCATGAAGCTTGATCAAAGGCTGGAAACAAGGCTGGAATCATGCCTTGGATGACTAAATGCATGCTGGATATCATTACAATTATCCCCCTCCAGCTGCATCTGAAATAATCGTCATCTGACAGATATCCCGGTTATGTCTCTGCACAACTCTAGCTTGTCTCGAGTAACCATTTTCGTTAACATGTACGCTGGATTCTCATCTGTATGGATCTTCACTAGTCTCAGCAGTTGTTGATCCATCACCTCACGTATCCAGTGATAGCGAATATCAATGTGTTTCATCCGGGAGTGATACATTGAGTTCTTGCTCAAGTCCAGAGCACTCTGACTGTCGCAATGTATCTTGTATTCTGTCTGTTTGATCCATAACTCTTGGAGAAAATGTTTTAACCACAACATTTCCTTTCCTGCCTCAGCTATAGCGATGTACTCAGCTTATGTTGTGGATAATGCAATACACCTCTGCAATCTTGACTGCCGTGACACAGCTCCCCCTGTAAAAGTGTAGATGAAACCTGATGTAGATTTCCTACCATCAAGATCTCCTGCCATATCTGAATCTCTATAGCCTTCCAAGATCAGATCAGCTCCCCCATAACACAGACGAAACTTCGATGTACCCTTGAGGTACTTGAGAATCTATTTGACTGCCTCCCAGTGTTGCTTTCCAGGGTTAGAGAGAAAACGGCTCTACTACACCCACATCGTGTGCAATATCGGGCCTGGTACATACCATTGCATATATAAGGCTTCCAACAACTGAAGAATATGGTATTTATGAAATCTCCTCTATCTATTTCTTGGATGAGGGACACAAACTCTTACTCAGGTTGAAATGGTGCGCTATCGGAACGCTGACTGGTTTGGCTTTCTGTATATCGAACCTTCTGATTATCCGTTCAATATACCTTTCATGTGAAAGCCATAACTTCTTATTCTGTCTGTCACGAACAATCTCCATTCCCAAAATCTGTTGAGCTGGTCCTAAGTCTTTCATGTCGAAAGACTTTGAGAGTTTCTTCTCTTCAGCTGGCTGATCTTCGCTGTTTCTTGTCCAACAATCAACATGTCATCTACATACAGTAGAAGAGCAACAAAATTTCCATATGGAAACCTCTGAATGTATACACACTGATCTGCTTCAGTTATTTTGTAGCCTTGACCCACCATGAATGAGTCAAACTTCTTGTACCACTGCCTCGGTGCTTGTTTTAGCTCGTACAAGCTCTTTTTCAGCTTGCAAATAAGGTTTTCTTTTCCTGAAACCTTGAATCCTTCTGGCTGCTCCATGTAAATTTCTTCATTCAGATCACCATGAAGAAATGTTCTTTCGACATCCACCTGTTCAAGCTTCAAGTTCAATCTGGCTACCAATCCTAGGATAACTCGGATTAAAGCAATTTTTACCACTGGTGAAAATATCTCATCAAAGTCAATTCCATTTTTCTGTAGGAATCCTTTGACCACTAGGCGAGCTTTATATTTCATCACTTTTTCGCTGCCATCTTTCTTGAACTTGAACACACATTTGTTCTTCAGTGTCTTCATTCCATATGAGAGCTTAACTATCTCATAAGTGTTGTTTTTATGCAGAGATTCCATCTCATCTTGCATTGCATGCAGCCATTTGTCTTTGTCTTTATGAGATACCGCTTCGTTGAAAATTTCTGGCTCTCTCTCATCAGTAAGCAGAATGTATTCTGATCATGAGTATCTGGCTGATAGAATCTGGCCTCGGTCAGATCTTCGTACTGGAGGATCTGGCTGTCTGTTGTCATCTGGATCTGTGGATGATCCTAAAGCCTCTGATAGAGCAGGCTGTAGCTCCCCCTGCTCAACACCTCCTTCCTCATCTGGTTCTGCTTCTGGCATGTCTTGCACCCCAACATCATATGTGGCCATTGGTGTCGGTGCTGGGGTTGTGTCTGGATTTGCATCAGCTTTGTTGGCACTGGATTTAGAAGACATCTTGGGATTTTCAATGTCTTCTATTGTCTGGTCTTTAAGAAACACTACATCCCTGCTTCTGATGACCTTCTTTCCTTCGGGTCCCATAACCTGTATCCAAATTCCTCATCTTCATAGCCTATAAAGATGCATGGAGTAGTCCTTGCATCGAGCTTCTGCCTGAGCTCCTTGGATACATGTGTAAATGCTAAACATCCGATTATTCTGAGGTGAGAATATGAGGGATTCTTACCAGACCATACTTCTCTCCGAAATCTTGAAGTTCAACGGTACAGATGGTGATCTGTTGATCATGTAGCATGCGGCACGAACAGCTTCTCCCCATAATGGCTTTGGCAGCTTAGCCATGCTGATCATGATTCTGACTTTCTCCATAATGGTGCGATTTATCCTTTCAGCGACACCATTATGTTGTGGGGTGCGTGGAACAGTCCTCTCGTGTCGAATGCCATGACTTTCGCAGTAGGCATCGAACTCCCTAGAAGTGTATTCGCCTCCATTGTCTGTGCGAAGGCACTTCAATTTCTTCCATGTTTCACGCTCGACCATGGCATGGAACAGTTTGAAATAGTCCAGGACCTGATCCTTTGATTTCAGAAATATACACCCATACTTTTCGAGAAGCATCACCAATGAAAGTCAGAAAATATTTATTACCGCCTTGTGAATTTACCACCAATGGACCACATACATCAGAGTACACCAGACTGAGTAACTTTGATTTCTTTTTAGAAGAGAAATTAAAAGAGACTTTGTGTTGCTTACCGAATAGACAATGGTTGCAAGGATCCAGAGCAGTATTTTTGGAGACAGAGATTAGATCCTTCTTTGTCAAGGTAGACAACCATCTTTCACTCATGTGACCGAGTCTCTAGTGCCACGGATTCCGAGAAGCCTCTGGTTCAGCTACATTAAGGCTTTCTGCACAGATCTTCACATGAGTCTTGTATAAGGTTCCACAGATATGTCCTCGGGCGATGACCATGGCATCTTTGATCATCCTTCAAGTGCCATTGCTGAAGTGGCTAGCATAACCCTGTTTGTCAAGGGCTACCCCCGAGAGTAAGTTGAGCCGAAGTTATGGAACATGTCTGACCTCCTTCAGGGTTATTGTATACCCTATATTTATCCATAACTGTATTTCACCAATCCCCACTATCTGAGAAGAACTGGTATTCCCCATCTTCATTGCTCCAAAGTCTCCTGCTTTGTATGTTGTGAAAGAATCCCTGTGAGGAGTGACGTGGTAGGATGCTGCAGTATATACCACCCATTCGACATCCTGAATTGCAGTGAGAATGCATGCTTCTTCCTGGCCGGAGCATATAGCTACATCTACCGTAGTAACTACTAGAGTCTCTGCTTCATTCTTCAAGTGGCCTTCTATGCCGCAGTGGAAGCACTTGTATGTCTTTTTCCCGTCCTTGGATTTGTCTCTACTTTTGCTTCTGCCTCTCCTCCCACCTTGATGTTTCTCATGTTGTCTTCCTCGCTGCTCCGAGACAAGGGCTTCTGTTTGATTTGAGCCTACGTCTTTTATTCTGGCTTCTTCATTTGACAAGGCGTCTTTTACCATAGGCATGGTAAATTTGCCTCTTGGAGCTGAGTTGCTGAGAGTAACCACCAGAGTCTCCCAGCTATCAGGAAGATAACTGAGTAGTAAGAGGGCTTGAACTTCGTCTGCTAGTTGCATGTCTACTGCAGACAACTGGTTCACCAGGCTTTGAAACTCGTTGGTGTGTTCTGCAACGGAAGTTCCACTCTGTAGCTTCAGGTTCACCAAACGCCTCATGATTAAAGCTTTATTCCGAGCTATTTTGGCCTGGAACATGTCTTCCAATTTCCTCCATATTTCATAAGCATATGTGTCATGTGCTACGTGGTGTAAGACACTGTGGCCGATCCACTGCCTAATCTGACCCAGAGTTCTATTATTGAGTTTGTTCCAGTCATATTCTTTAATAGATTCTGGTTTTACTCCCTTCAACTCGATGACATCAAACAGATCTTTGCAATGCAATAAATCTATCATCCGAGGTCTCCAGAGGGAGTAATTAGTTGCAGCCAGTTTAACCATTGCACCAGAAGACGAATCTTCCATTTCCATTTTAAGTTTTAAAGTTTAAAATGAAAATAGGTTAAAAACGGGGCTAAATTTCACAAATCAGAGGTCACCGTTGCGTCCGGAATGGTCGAAAATGGTGGAATAGACATTTCGTTGGTTTAAATCCGACACATGGGCTGATTCTTAAATTCCTAAACGTTATGGGGCAAAATTATAATTTCAAAACTTCAGGGGGCTAAATGAAATTTACCAGGATACTGATGTGGGGACCGGCTTGCTGACACGTGTCGCTGACGTGTCGCTGACGTGGCGGCTGCCGTGGCAGGCTCGCTGACGTGGCAGGATGACTTGGCGCTGACTGGGGTGCTGACTGTGTGCTGATGTGGTGCCACGTCAGCGTCTTCAACCTCTGAAAGCGCGTGCGGCGCGTGGCGCGACTGGCGGCGCGTGGACGAGCTACTGGAAAGTGAGTTTGGCGCGTGCGGCCAATCTGGACGTCGGATCAGTCGCCGAAAAATACCACCGAGCTCGTCTCGACGTGAACTAGCTGATGGTACCCTCAAATTGGATATTTGACAACTTTCGTCGGAACCGATTTTCCGAACTGAAGCTCTGTTATTCGGTTTTACGACCCCAAAGAATAACTGAAGCTCATGATACCACTTGTTGTGATTCGCCGATCACTCTAGAGAGTATTTGAGGAAAAATCGAATTCAATCTCTTACTTTACAAGAATATACAAGTTTACAACTAGAAACTTATCAAAAAACCTCATTGTCTCTCTCTATTTTTACAACTCTTTGGGATACATTATTAAACTCTGGAAATGATCTGAATTTATAGACAGTGTGTGTGGCTACTGTTCACCCCTGAAATCATGGTAATCACCTAAAGTTTGTTGGCAGTTTCCTTCAAGTTCAAATGACCACCGAAAGCATGCATGGACTCATGCATGGAGCTTGATCAAAGGCTGGAATCATGCCTTGGATGACTGGATGCATGCTGGATATCATTACATCAAGTCCTCTTCAAATCGCTCTGTAGATGTTTGCTGCAGCTCCGTTGGCCTATTTTTTCTTGTAATTCTATCTGTTTATTCAAATTTCGAGCATCATGGGTTCAATTAATACTGCATATGATGATAATATTACGATCAACTGTCAGCAGAGTCCTTGTATCAAGCATTTAGAAACTGGTAAATTTCTCCTTTTAGTTCTTACGGTTAGGCATTGAACGATATTTCTAAACATAACTCGCAACATTTATGCCGATATTTCTGTTGGTGCTCAAGGTTAATTTTTGACAGGGTTAGCAATTATTAGTTCCGTCCTAATGGGATCCCATCCCGTTTAGGATGAGATTTTTAATATACTTTTATATCTCGATTTGAAAATGGGATGGAGACAACAAGCATGATAGGATGAGACATGATTTAACGTGATATAGGATAGGATGAGATGATTCTTTTGCTCTAAAAAAATAAGGGGAACGGGACCATTTCTCACTTGATTATATAAATGGGAGGAGATTGGGTTTGATATTGGGACTACAAATAATATATAATAATAAAATATAAAATTTATAGGAGTGGCAAATCAAATTGATAAATCAAATTTGTATCGAATCATGAATGAATCGAATCAAAAATTGACGAATTCGTATTCGATTCGTTTACTAAACAAATCTTAATATCAAAATTTATATTTGGTTCATTTGCTAAACGAATCCTAATATCAAAATTGGTATTCGATTTATTTACGAAATGAATCAAATATGAATATTAATTTAGTCATGTCATTATTCAATTACATAAATTACCATAATTCATTTATATTAATTCTTCATAAATGTATATATATGAAATACACAATTATTATATTATACTAAAAATGACCTATCAAATATAGAAAATATTATTATCTTGTGATAATTGACAATAACATCTCGAATATTAGTTTAAAAAAACAACAACTAATAAATGAAAATAATAAAACGAATCAGTGGACTTAAATTCGTATTTGATTCGTTTAATAAACGAATCCAATCGAACTGGCTCATTTATTAAACAAATCTATTTTTCCAAATCCATATTCATTTTAAAGCAAATCGAATTGAACAAAGAAACGAATTTTAACCCAAATTATCACCCTTAAAATTTGGTAAATTAAACAATAATAGTAAATATTACACTTCAATATTTCTTATACCTTTTTTTTATTTTTTATTTTTAAAATAATGAAATGATAATAATCGTTTTTATTAAGAAAGAATAACACTTTCGCGCGCCCTACTTATAGTAAAAATGCATTGTTAACCGGTAAATATAATATTTTTAATTTAAAAATTAACTAGTTTTAATTTGTTGAGCTATCGGATAGTTTGACAACGGATGTTTCAATGTTTCCAAAAAAAAATCACATAGGGAATGAAGTATTAAAAATTTATTAAAGACCCAATTGGTGGGTACAAATTCTAAAAGTGAAGAAAGTGTATTCATCGTTTTGTTAATCTCCTGAGTACGTCGTAACAAAAATGTTTACTGCGACAGAATGTTTGGAGTAAGTTTTGAAAATACAAGAAATAATTTAGAATTAATATCTAACCCTATGAATTAAATGGAAAATTACCCAGTTAGAAACATTACCTCGTTTGGATAAATGTACCATCCATTCATTTTGGCATTGATTGATGGTCACAACAAGATCAGATTGTTGTAGCAAGGAGTTTGATTACAATATCAGTGCAAATGAGTTTGATGAGAATGTTCGTTCAAAAGAGTTTGAATTTTCCATTGTTAGAGGGGGAAAAAAGAGATTGATGCTGATCTTATTATTTGTTGTTACAAATGAGCTTCAATACTCCATTGTCTTGTGCTATTTGAAGTTATCTGAATTAAGTGTTATGTTGAGTTTTTTTATAAATTGTGATTGGTAATTATTAGAAAATAATTTATAAATAAGTGAATCTTAATCTTCTATATGTATATGTGACAGTAAATTATAAAAAACTGAGCATAAAAAAGATCATTACCGGATCCAAATTACATTTGAAGACAGTAATGTAAATAGTCTTGCGTCCTTTCTGTTAGCACCTTTTTTTATTGGCATGTGTCCGTGACAAAACGAGTTCAATTGAGTTGTAATCTATCATGAAGATCTTTATGGAATTGGACTGGGTTTTGGCTGTTGTGCATCAGACAAGCGTTCGTGATGCGTTCGTTGCAGCTTTCGAACATTGGCGTTAGTGTTGCGTTAGTTGTTTGGTTCGAACGTGTGGCGTTAGTGGCACGTTCTCCATTGGATTCGAACGAGATCATTCCAGAGAGCAAACGTTTGAGTCACGTTCTTGGTGCGTTCAAACGGAGACATTCCAAAGAGCATCTGTTCGAGGTGCGTTCGAGTAGCGTTCGAACGAGTTTTTCCAGTAGGCACGCGTTCGTGAAGTGTTCGACTAAACATTCGAACGCCAGTCGCATCTGAACGCGTTTTTGTGCCTTTTCACCTTGAAAAACCCTAGATTCTCACCCTACCTATAAATATAACATGTAGCTGCCATCCCCAATAGATGAAACACTTTTTCCTTGAGCCAAAATCTCTCAAAGCTTTCAACCTTCTTGATTCCACCATTGAAGACTTCTTCATCTTATTGTCTTCTTCATTAATGGTGTGAATCCATCTTTGATAAACCTTCAACAAAACTTAACCCAAAATTCCTAACCCTTTAAAGTTCTTAAGGAGGAAGTTTGGTAGTCGGAGTTCCGGCGTCAGAGGTGATACAATCTACTCAGAGACTTCATAGGTTCTGAAGAAAACCGTGGGTCGCGGGCTTGAGGAGTTGCCTTGAGTTCTTGCAGTATTGAGGTACTTGAGTCGATGAAGTTGCCACCATAGGTCTTGACCATCACTGTAAGTTGTTCTCTATATAGTGGATTGGGCTGGTAGCCGATATACCCGTAGTGAGTTTTTACTCGCACGAGTTTTCCATTTCGTCACCAAAATTATCGTGTTGATTTTGTGTGATTAATTTAATTTTCATCAATTTATATTTTGCTTTGACTTGATATTGTGGATATTATTATTGTTGGATATTGTGGTTGCTTGTTGAGATTCTATAGTTATAGTAATCATGACTTGTCCTGTTTATTATTTGTATTTCCGCATAGGGTCAGAACCTTGGCTAATCTCGAACTTTCAATTGGTATCAGAGCCTGAACTTGATCATTGACCCATTAGTCATGGAACGTAGTCAAGCCTTAAATTATCCGCCATTTTTTTATGGTAGAGAATATTTACATTGGAAGGTTTGCATGAGAGCGTTCCTTAAGTCCTTAGATGAGAGGGTGTGGATGACTGTTGAACACAGGTGGAAACCTCCAGTAATTGTAGTTGATGGGGTTTCTTCCCCTAAAGACAAATTGACCTGGACCAATGACGAATTTGATGTTAGCAATAGAAACAGCAAGGCTGTCAATGCCATACATGGTGTTGTTTGCTCTGCTGAGTTTAGGAGAATCTCTATGTGTGAGATAGCCAAGGATGCTTGGGACATCCTGCAGACTGTGCATGATGGCACACTGTCTGTTAAAAATAATAGACTTCAGGATTTTACTACTAGGTTTGAGGTCGCCCATATGAAAGATGATGAGACCTTTGATGAGGTTTATGTTGAGATCAATGATATCGTTAACTCTAGTTTTAACCTAGGTGAGACTATTCCTACTAGTAAGATAGTTAGGAAAATCCTTAGATCCCTGCTTGAGAAGTTCCTACCCAAGATTACCGCCATCGAGGAAAGTAATGATCTTGATCAGCTTAATTTAGAAGACCTTGTAGGAAAACTGTAGGTTTATGAGCAGAAACTTCCTAGGTATCAAAAGCCCAAAACTACAGCGATGAAGATCGCGAAGGAAGTTGTTCATGGTTCGTCTAGTGATGAAGATACCCTCACGGATCATGATTTGGCCTTGTTTGCAAAGAAGTTTAGGAAATTTCTTAAGCTAAAGAAGAGTGGCCATAGTAGTGACAGAGATAGGGAGGATGAGCCTAGAGAGAGAATGCATAGCAGGAGAGAGTCTAGAGAGGATAGGGATAGTAGATCATGTGGTGTCCAGTGCCATGAATGTGAAGGATATGGGCACATTAGATCTGAGTGTCTCACATACCTTAAGGCTAAAAGTAAGAAAGTTATGGCAGTCTCCCTTAGTGATTCAGAAGGTGATGAGTCTCCTAAGAATAAGAGCAATTTTATTGCCTTTACTGCTAGTGTGACTGATGAGAGAGAGAGATTGTTGTTAATGATGCTGATTCAGAAGTCTCTCTCGATGAGTCTGTAGATGAGGAAAGTCTTCAGGTAGCTTATATTGAACTGTTTAATGAGAGTTTAGCTATTAAGAAGACTAATATTGAGGTCAACAAGAGGCTAAAAGGAGTAGAGCTAGAAAAGAATGAAGCTCAAGCCAAATTTGAGCAAAGCCTCTTGATGGTAGATGACTTGGAGGGGAGGAATAGAGGCCTAGTTGATATAATCCAAACTTTAGAGG
This sequence comes from Zanthoxylum bungeanum, assembly GCA_019454045.1. Taxonomy (NCBI): domain Eukaryota; kingdom Viridiplantae; phylum Streptophyta; class Magnoliopsida; order Sapindales; family Rutaceae; genus Zanthoxylum; species Zanthoxylum bungeanum. The sequence goes on from SKCR01050294.1 coordinate 37,130, forward strand.
CTGAACTTGAAGATGCTAGAACTCAGTTGTCTGCATTTTCGAGTGGGAATAAGAAAGTGGATCGTATGTTAGGTATTAGTTTTGAGCCTAACTGTGATAAAGCGTCAACATCTAGAGTTGTGTCTAAACCTCCTAAACATGACATAGGTAAGAAGCATGTTGAGTGTATTCATGTGATTCCTCCGTCTGTTCCTCGTCCTGTGACTCAACCTCGATTTAGAGGTGTTGTGGGTAAACCTCGCTCCAATCCGAGGTTTGTGCCTATGTGCCATCATTGTGGCAAGGCATGACACATTAGGCCTAAGTTCTTCATGTTGCACAAGCAAAAAAAGAGAGGCCTAATAGTGTGTCTCCTAGATTTGATTCTTCAAATCTAGTTTCTCAAGTTTCTGCACTAACCAAATAAGCTCAATCCCTTAGTGAGAAACTTGCAGTGTTAACTAGGAATTCTCAAGTGGAAGAGATTCCTAAGAAAATTTGGGTGAGGAAGCAAGATGTCTTCTCATATACTTCCCAATGCCTTGAACCTGACAGGCATGATGAGAGTGCACTTCGGTGTAACTCTTCTTAAAAGTTGCATTTGTATTTTCCATTGCATGTGTGTGTGCGTATGTTTTATGTTTTTGCACGTTTAATTCTTTTCTTTCACTGCATATGGGTGTGTATGTGTTTTTTTGTTATATGTCCTTTGGTATATAGGATGAAAACCCGGACATAAATTTCATATCCGATTCCGAATGGACGGTAGTATGATCTGCACTCGGGATACAACTCCACATACCATTGGATATTGTCAAGCCATGTTGTGTCTTTACTTTTTTTGTTTTAAAACTGAAAAATTCAAAAAAAAATAAAAATTGAAAAAGACCAAAAATATGTTTTTTTATGGTTTGTTAGAGCATGAATAACATGTGCATGTGATCCTGGCATGTAGAATATATGATTATGCATGTATCATATGCTGTTATTTTTGTTGATGCTCTATATGCATATGTGTGTGATAAAAACTGTTGATACATCTTGTGCTTGCAATTCACATACACGATTTTATTTTATTAAGGCTTGGTCGCATGTATGAGTTTTTGGAATGGTAATCTAATCTCTTCCATGCTTTGTTTGCTCAATAGTGTGACCTTTGACTAGTTGACCTTGTGCTATCCCATTTTGCAAAATTAAAAGAAATATATTTTAAAAAAATGAGACTCAAGTGCAAAAGAGCCAATGTGGCCAAATTCAAATGAATAAGGGCAAAAACCCTTCACTCGAAAGAGTTGTTAAATATGAGTTCATGATTTGTATAGGGTAAACAATATAGCATGCAACCAATGTTGGTTATTTTCAGGTCCTAGTGGTGCTGGGTTTGAACATCTATTTTGGGGACTTGGTTTGTTTAGAGATGGATTTCTTTGACTGTGTCCAGCTCATAAAATAAGGTCTTAAGCCTTGATTTGTTGTTCACTTTATTTTTCACACAAGTGTTTGATATGCTTTGGTGTTTATGTCATATGCATAAGTGTTGTATTTAGCCAATTTTAAAATGATGCATATTATTTCATGTCATAAACAGCTGAACACTGACTGAGTATCATTGTATTTGCTTGAAGTGATGTTTCAGTCAGTTATTTGATAAGCATTCTTTTTACCTCATTATGTGCTTGTGTGTGCTCCATGTCATTGCATACCTTTTGTTTTGCATATTTATGAGTGCTTTCTTCCCGTTTGTTATTAAACTAACTTCGTGGACCTGTTAGTGAGGGGGATTAAGTTTTGTTTATCTATTCTATTGCATGCATTTTTTCTCTTGTTGTTTATCCCGGTTCCTTCATCCTTTGTCATTTCATGAAAACAAATGGGGAGAGTAGACTACGGGGGAGTAGTTGCGTCGAATATCCTTTTGATATCTCCATTTTAAGGAGAGTTATGATTAAGGGGGAGAAAGATATCTACATGTACATGCATGAGTTTAATACATATTTTATGTTATACTTAATAATCCCAATGTTTTTCACAGTATACTATTGTTTGTGGATGTTTCAGGTAAGCAGGTTTATTGTTGTGGTGGCATTGATTTCAAGACTACTTGGTTAGGTATTAGATCGAGTCCTTATGTAATAAGTCATTATTTTGATGGTTGACAGTTGACTATTTTCT